>JAECUM010002225.1:0-106762 GCA_016617855.1 Megalonaias nervosa
ACTGTTTTGTAGTTTTTTATCAGAAATAATATTTTTTTTTTTTTTTAGGTTTTGTATGAATTCGAGACTCTGGACATAATGTTTTTTAAGAACGAGAATTCAACGAGATCAGGGTGGCCTGAAACAACCAATCAAACCATACTCAAAACCGCACTTTTCATTTGCGTGATAATGAAATGAGTTTAATTTCATGGTTCAATTCCTGTGTGTGTGAAGATTTTATTGTTTATTGCTCTGAAATTTGACGCTCACTCGGATTTCTAATATTGACCAACTACCTGTGTAGTAAGTATGTTTTCTTATTTTATACATTATTATTTTATTATTTTTATACTTATTACTATCAAATGCATACAGTTGACATCAATTTTCATACTTTACCTACTGTAGTGTGGCCGTCATGGTGGTGTAACCGTAATTCATCTGACTTTTGTGCGGAAATAAAGTCGATTTATTAAACAAATTTAACAATATACTAATTAAAAACAAATAGTCTGCTGAATTTAGAACCAGGATTTTATCTTCTTGTCATATTTTTGAATTAAGTTTACATAATGCAAACAGGAAGATGCACTGCCATAATGACGAAGTAATACAGCTACTGAGTGACGTCATTCTCGTGGCTCGAAAATATGTAACACTGCCAATTTATATCCAGTTTTGACCAAAATCGGCACACCATATAGCAAATTCACAACTTTTCAAACACCAGATACGCAATTAATAGAAACGATCGACAGCTTACGAGGTACAAACTTCTGGACTGCTACTTTGTTGATTTTTTTTTAATTTTTAGATTTCAATTTTTAGATAGCTCCTGGCGTAATATCTTGGTGTTTATGGGAAAAAATACAAATTTGTAATCGGGAAATCTTCTTCTATTACATATCAAATCTAAATTTTTAAATTATTTTATTTTTTAATTTCTTTCATCTAGTTGAAATATTCCATCCATCAAATGGCTGAGCCTAACTCGAAGAAACGCAAGCTTGAAGACACTGACCGAGGTCTTGGCAGGTTTCAGGCTGATTGGATTAAAGTCTTCTCAGGCATTGTAGATGTATCAAAATTAGGATCTTCCCATGCTTTTTGTAAAATATGCAGTAAAGACATTAAAGTGGTGGCGTCGGGCATATATGATCTAAAGGAACACTGCAGACTGTGAGAGATCTTTTTCGATGATGAGGAAAATACATACAGAATGTAGGAAGTCTGAATTCAGACACATTAGCATCATTTTTACAATAAACAATGACATCTGCTGCAGAGACTTTAAAACCCCAGGATATATTTTGAAAAGTGCGAAAGGTGCATGTGTTACATATAGTACAACACACAAGTAGAAAGAATGAAATAAAGTTTCAGAAATGTAAATAATTATGTAAATATGTGTAAAAATACTTTGTGTATAGCATTTGTTGTTTTAAAACTGTTGATCTTATATAATGTATGAATACATTTTTTCATGTAAGGTTTTTTTGGTCTTTGTAAGGTTTTTATTGGTCTGGTGTACAGGTTTTCATCTCAAGAGGTTGACACCTATGACATAATGAAATAAAAAGTTTAAAAAGACTAACAAACAAACAATACAAATCAAATATACATAATAGTGTCTTATTTTAAAGAGAAATAATAGGAGTCAAATTAGACATAATTAGAAATTACAGGGTAGATTTAAAATAACTAACAGACTGATGTATGGCAACAGATATAAATCAAAACTAGTTTTCATAAAATCAGTTTTCAGTTTTAGTGTATATGCAGAGTTAATATATCTAGAGTTTTTGAGGTTTCTTTAGAAATTAGCCTGACTGTATTGCACAAGTGTGCAATGCAAGCAGCTGTAAATTGGTGCACCCATGATGAATGTGTCTTCATGCAGAAAATTATTGCAGTTTTTCACTATTAAATTTGTGGTTTAATCTGTTGATAAAATTTCTTTTGTAGGTTTGACCTTTAAAATTACTGATTTACGTTCAAAATAAAAAATCTTAAAGTGGCTAAAATCCATTGACAGGTTATCTGATTGTTTTCCAGAATGATAGCATATTTTAATAGAAATGCAAGAAACACATAGAGAACCATTCTGTGATATTAAGTCTGTCATCTGAAAGGCTTGTCAAGTTGTCAGGGATTTGTAATTCTTAAATACTAACCTAAGGTGAATAAATTCGGGGTTTATTTTCTGACAAGTACCACCTCTGGAAGCAATAGTAGCACCAATTTAAAGTATTCAAATCTGTATTAAAAAAGACATTATTAGGCTGAATTGCTCCGTCAATAACACATTAGATACGGTAAAATCTGTCTTGAAACACTACCCCTTCTGCCAAAAAATTATGGTCTCTGAAGACAGGTGGTCTCATGACAGGTCATAACGCTATATAGTCAATAAATTTGTGCAAGGAGAACCTGGTCTCTCAAGACAGATGGTCTTTCATAGCAGTGGTCCCTCAAGACAGGTTTTACTATAGGAATAATAATATCTTATATTTATCCAGGGTGTCATAATTAGCTAATGGCTACTTTATCAGAAATTAAATGTTGTTGTTATAGGGTTTAACGCCATTTTTCGGCACAAGATAGGCTATACATGGCAGCCAGTATAAATGTTGGGGGAAGAACCCAGGAAAATCCTGGAAAAGAACCACTGACCCACGAAAAGCTACCGGCAAGCTTTCTCACATACTGACATTGGCTGAGCCCGAGGCTCAAACCCACGCAGACAGAGGTGAGATGGCAGTGATCTGTAAAGGTGAGTGCTTTAGACCACTTGGCCACTCAGGGCCCCTAAGAAATTAATACAAATTACATAGTGTTAATATACTTTATCACATACCATAGAATACAAATATATCATAAATTAAAACAAATTATGCAATGTTAACATACTGCTGTCACGTAGATATATCACAGCTCTCAACACAAATGTTATGCAGTCATAAAAACAAGATTGCTCGTTACAATATTTGCAGATATGCAGTTTATACTCGCCTAAAAGTTGAGTTAAATTGCAAACAACATAGACCCTGTTCTGCTCTTGCATAATGTATTACCAGATCAGGGTCGATGGTGTTCTGCTTTATTTCTCCTAGCATAAACACTGCATAGACCCAGATCTTCTGGTGCTTTATGCTATGGCAGATCTGGGTCTTTGCAGTTTACAATTGTCTCAACTGATAAGCAGGTTTATATGGCAATTACTTAAAAGCTGAAACATCATATGCTTGTTTATCTTTAAGGTGCCAACATTACCATAAGACTCTACTGGCATTAGCAAAAGATTTCTTAAAATACTCTGCCCAGACCTTTGCTAATTGTAAGTTATTGTTTTCACTCCAGTGTGCATTCTGTGTGCACATATTTTTTGCAAACTTAAAAGCATTAAGATCTCTGTGACATTAAATTATGTAAGACCTTGAAATTAAAAACAGCTTAATTTTTAAAGATAATGTAATCCTCAATCTGCATCAATCTATGAGTGTTGAAATGAGATGATATTGATGTTAAAATATCCATGACATTTAAATAACATCACCATGGCTGCTTTTCTGTAAGCTGTATAGTCTGTGCATGGAGTAGAATTACATGGTTCTCACCAGACAGTACATCAGCAGTGTTTCCCTTAACACTCATTTATTTGACTTTATTTAAAGAGGGTAACACAATTTGCTAAGAACTAATCTACCTTGAGGCCCTCGTACAAAGGAATTTATTTATTTAGCTGCATCTCTGAAGCCACTGGATATACTGGGTTTGGAAGAAGGAAATAGAGTGGGCATTTCTAATCTCAACTGGAATACTATTCCAGAGCAAAGTTTCAGTGTATTGGAAACTTTTTTAAAATAATTCCTTATTTGGTTTGGGAATTTTATACTGTTTGGTAGACATGGATCGCAGGTGGGGAGTATTACCAGGTAGCCTATACTGGAATAGTGATTGTAAATATTCAGGAGCACTATTATATTTATATCCTGTACATTAATTTGGTCTTTAATAGGTAATATTTTTAACTTTCCAGCTAAATTTTCCTGCTTTCTTTATGGATTGATATTAGCCCAAATGCTCTTTTTTTTAAATGTGCCAGCTTTGCTAAGTTTTTATCATTTGAATTACCCCATAATGTATTACAGTAGTCTAAATAGGGTTGTATGTAACTGTTATAAAATAATTTTCTGTGCCTTTCAGGGAGAAAGTGGCTTATCCTACTGAGAAGCCATAAACTTGAATTGACTTTTTTACTGATATGTTTGATATGTTCAGTCTATGATAGGTTATCGTCTACCAAGTAGTCTATCATGACAGACCATTTGCAAATTTCTATCCTTCCATGTCAGACATAGTTCATCACTATCAAGTTTTGTCCTTTTTTGCCATGTTGAGATAAGTAATATTTTAGTTTTGCCAGTATTTACCACCATGCCATTGCATGTGCACCAGTTGTCCAGTTTGTTTAGGGCATTCTGCAAAGAAATTTCTTGTTTATGCTTTGTGTTTTGGATGTCTGACAATGTTGTGTCATCTGCATGGAGATCTGTAGATGATATTGAGTCCCTTAGTACAAGTGGTAGGTCATTAATAAATAAAATAAATAGTAATGGACCTAGAATTGAGCCTTGTGGTACTCCACATCTAATTGTTCCAGGTTCAGACAGAACATTATTTATATAAACATGTTGTGTTCTCTCACTTAAGTATGCAGTAAACCATCTAACTGTGCTTTCATCACATTGGTAGATTTTCAGTTTCTTCAAAAGTATTTCATGATCCACCATGTCAAAAGCTTTCCTGAAATCTACAAATACAGATCTTATTATTCTACCTTGATCAAGTGCTTGAAGCCATTTATCAGTTAGGGAGATCAAGGCAGTCTCACATGAATGTTTCTGTCTAAAGCCTGATTGATTAGGGTGTAACAGCAAGTGTTTGGTTAAATATGACATGAATGAGTCATGGACATGTTTTTCAATTAATTTTGACAAGTTTGGTAGCATTTGTGCATCAGAGACCCCTACATTTTTAATTTGATCCCCTGTTTTGACACCAGGTTTTTTTAAAAAATAGCCTGACCCCCAGTTCTGTCACCTATCAGATTTTCTACTCTCAGTTTTGTACTCCTAGGGGAAACACTGAGATCAGCTATGGTAAAACAACCTGTAGTGCATACTTTTAGGATCAACATATCTGACATAAAGCATTTAACCTTTTTCATAATCCTTATTTCATAATCCTTATTTTCAAAAGTACTTTTATAAAGGTGTTTCAAAGTGGTTGTTTGACCAGTACAAAGTTTTATTATTAAAGATACCTAAATGTCTGGAACATTTGACAGTTTCAATTTTTGTACCATTTACTTCTAAGTACAGTTCTCTGCATTTGGCTGTTTGTTGTACAAAACAGTTTACTTCCAAGTATAATTTTCTACATTTTGGCTGCTTGATACAATACAACTTACTTCTAAGTACAATTCTCTCTACATTTGGCTGCTTGTTGTACAACTTATTTCTAAGTACAATTCTCTACATTTGGCTGCTTGTTGTACAATACAACTTACTTCAAAGTGCAATTCTCTACATTTGGCTGCTAGTTGTACGATTTACTTGTAAGTACAAATTCTCAATATCTGACTGCTAATTGGACACTTTAGTCCTAAGTACAAGTCTCTACATTTGACTGCTAGCTGTACACTTTACTTTGAAGTACAGGTCTTCATATTTGACTGCTAGTTGTACACTTTACTTCGAAGTACAGGTCTTTATAGTTGTACTTCTAAGTACAATTCTCTGCATTTGACTGTTAGTTGTACACATTACTTCTTAAAATACAATTCTCTGCATTTGACTTGTGTTGAGCAGATAAGTATTTTCTGGGTTATATGTAAACTAGGGCTTAGTTTATTGTCATACATCCATTTTTTATAATACATTGTAAATCTTGATCTAGTTTCTCTCAATAGTGCTGACATCTTTCTTAGTAACATATTAACATACATAGATAATGAACTTAGTAACATATTAACGTACATAAATAATGAAGAATGTTTCACAATTATTGGAATATTATCTATATATATATATATATATATATATATATATATATATATATATAGAAACAGAGAGGGCCGGGAATAGTCAGAGTTTCCTCTGATCCTTGCCACCCCATTTTTGATATTTGGATATACACCCCAACATAAATATCCAAATATCAAAAATGGGGTGGCAAGGGTCAGAGGAAACTATGACTAGGCCTGGAATTGATTGTTATAGTTCTCCAGTGGAAATATCCATCAAATCCACGATGAGATGCAGTACAAACCATCATGAGATGCATTGAAAACCATCACAGTGATGTACAATGAAACCAATCTCAGTAAGATACAATGAAGACCGTAAGAATATAAGGGTTTTGTAAAATGTATGCTGATATGATTATGAAACTTAGCTGATAAGAGTTGTCAGTTCAGATAGCATATCAACATTATTACATAATTTTAATGATAGTGGCAAGAACATACAAGAAAAAATTGCACAGTTTTCTCAAATGAGACAGGAATATTCAAGTTTTTGTGAAAATCAAATTGTCAGGATCATAGTTTTCCATGAACATGCAAGAAATAGAGGGAATTCTCTGTTGTGCACGAGTTGTTAGGTGGAAGGTTGATCTGGTACACCATGTGAAGTAAAATTAAATTTTACGTACATGCATATACAATACAGCTCATGCAACACAGTGATTTCCCATGTGTCCCAGAACCATGCTGGAAGAAAATATCGAGACCTATTGTACCATTCATTACTGATGATTCAGTCTTCCACATGTTGCCTTGGTATGCCACAGTAAGAAATGCCCCTTTAGTCCTTGCTATACTACTGTGGGAAATGCCCTGGCTTTGGTATACTACCATGGGAAATGCCCTGGTTTTGGTATACCACTATGGGAAATGCCTTGGCTTTGGTATACCACTGTGGGAAATGCCCACAAAGCTTATGCTACTATGTTTTGATTACTGCTTCAGTAAATTCTAAACTGTCCTGTCAATAAATTTCCTGCTGTAGAACACTGTTTGAAAAAACAACATAAATGCTAGATTTATTGTATTTTGCCTGGCTAATGTGTTGGTCTGCAGTGAGTGAATTCAACTTGACCATCATAAAATGAGTGATAATCACACAAATGGCTTGCCTGTCTTTTTTAAAAAAAATGGTCTACTTACCAGAAACATACTTATCTTTCATACTGAGCTTGTGCTGTCACTGAGTATTTATGGAACCATTAGAGCATGGATTAGTGTGATACAAAATATATCTCAGAATAAGAGTGTGGGGATTGTTATGGTTGGGCTGGGGTGCTCCCAATGTTTTATTTAAACTATTATAGAAATCCCACCCAGGCTCTGTTTTGTTGGAAGTTGAAAGTTAGGTGTAAAGCTCCGAACCTCCAATCAGCAATGTCGATGGTTAAGTATACAAAAAAAGTTGAAATTCAATGAACAAAAATTTAATAAAAATTTAATAATCAAATGACTCAAATTTCCAATTGCACTCCTTCCTCTTGACCCTTTAATAAGCTTATTGCATCACTTAATTAGCAGTGTGAGATTGATTTCCACCTGTCCCTGTATTTCTACTCATCTGGTGTATCCTTTCTCTCTCCTATTTCTCCCAATTCCTTCTCCTCTTCCTCCTCAACTTTTCTCCAAATTCCTTCTCCTCCTCCTTGACTTTCTCTGGACTCCTTCTCCTCCTCCTCCACTTTCTCTATCATGACTACTCTTCTGTCGACTTCGACTGTCTTGGCTACAGCCTCAATTCTGTCTCCAACTCTTGAAGATTCGGGACCCAATGGAACCCAAAGTTCTGTGTCCCCTAAAAAGTTTCCTGTGAAAACACAAGGATGGTACAATCTTTTTCCTTTGCCCTCTCATCTCACACTACAAACAGCCTATCATCAGATAATGGCTATTAAATTCTCTGGTCACACATTCGTTCACATTGAGATACCCATAAGTTCTTGCATGGTAAACAAACGTCATAATACAGCATGGTATCAATTACTTCCCATACATACCTTAATTAATTCTGTCACATCAATACATATTCCTAATCTTGTTATACTAAAAAATATCACAATAATTAGACACATTTCTTTACCTTACAACTCATACAAAGTACACAAATATTCAAATATCCATGCTCTGATATACGCATACATCCATAGTAACTAATCTTATATACTCAACCATTCCAAATTCACAATTCAAGCATGTGTAAATTCTAACATAATGCATTAATAAATGCACTAGTTTACTATGAAGTAACCTAATAATGAACTACAATATTAATTCTGACCACATGCTAACAATCTACATAATTCTGCCTCCCATCTAATAATTCTCTACGTAAGCTCAAGCCCATTTCTCAAATATGCATATAAGTGAAACACTACAAAGGTAATTCAACATACTAACTACAAATAATTACAATTATGATGCTGTAATATTCTACAAAAATCGAGCAAATAACTTACTGACCTTTTCCAAGCTTTGTCTTTCCTTAGAATCTACAGTAGTCCCCCTCTTGAACGGCCCCCATGACCATTTTCCACCCACTTCTTACAGCCAGAATCCCATTGGCACTGACAAGTTTGTGTTCAAAAGTACCCCTCAAGAACTGCCACTCCTCTAATGCAACCAGTGGCCAGCATATTAGTACAAAAATGTAAAATGTTCCCCTCACAAGCAGCCACTTTTTGTTTCAAATGTGTCCAGAACCAATAATTAATTCATATTGTGACGTAAGGTAAGTAATCAGATTATCTCTACCATCGATACATGTCTCCCAATGTCAGGTTTCCGTTACTGAAAAAAGTGTTGATTAAATTGCATGTAACACTAAGTTAAATATTATATCATTATCTATAAAAGCCGATGTTTACAGAAAATGGGCTCAGCAGTGTTATGATAGAGTTTTGGGCTTCACACATCTGTCAAGTTCTTCTCTTTGATGATTACAACCGGACGTAACTGTCAAGATCATAACATGGTCATCATAGGATAAAAATAGATTTTGTGCATTAACACACACACAGAAATTAACGTTGAACAAAACAGGGTACCAGACAAAGACTGAAAAATCATGTGACAACACATTTATTGCTTCCTTTACGAAGCAGGCATTTCGACTAAACAAAAGTATAGCCTGCATAATTAAATTGCATACAGTTAGCAACATCCGAATAAATCATTACCAAACATTAACATGTCATCACGTAAACAGAGACGTATTATTTTAGAAGAAAGTCGGTTATTCTGCTCGATGACATCAGGTGGGGTGGGGAGGGGGGACTTGCTGAACAATTCTATGTAGAAAAAACTCTAATAAAACAATTTTATGTTGAAAAGACTTGAATAAACAATATCGTAACCGATAAGGAGATTATTCAGCAGCAGTGGGAAAATGGAGCAAATGAAAAGAGAATTATGTATGTACCTTGAAGATTGAAATGTTTTTGAATGATTTTGCAATGTGCATCACAACAATCCCCTCTTGTATATCACGCTTACATCAACAATAAGAACTATTAATGTATATTCAGTTGAAATAAGTCTATTTTTATAACAAGAGCCTTTTAATAATTAATGTTACTTTTAAATGAAGATATTAAATGAATATTTTGAATAGAAAGATGCAATCTGCATGTACTTTTGGAAGACTGAAGATATGTACAAGGGAGGTGTTGCTAGTCCACTGTGCCGAGTAGAATTCACACCTTAATGTAATTACGCATTTGTTTATATTGGTGGCAGTCTGTGGGAATCACACTTCTGGGTGAACTCAAATGTTGTGGATTACCACAGATGGTGAAGTTACCACAGCTGTGGGAAGGTGCATGGGAGTCCAGTGTGGTAAAGTAGGAATTTACAATCCCACAGAAGTTGTAATGTATGAAGAAGGAACATCGAAACCCATTCCAATATTAATGATTAAGTTGAGAAATAGAATTGCAGATGAAACCATGAAATTATCTTGTATACTTGCTTATGAATCTAACTATAAACTGCACAGACCCAGATCTGCCATTGCATAATGTGCTGATAGATCTGGGTCTGTGCAGTTTGTTAGGAGTAATTAGTAGAACAAATAAAATAGACCCTGATCTGCAGGTGCATTATACTATAGTAGATCAGGATCTTTGTTGTTTGCAGTTTGAATCAGCTTATAAGTGAGTATATATGATTTGTGTCTTATAGTAAAAGCGAATTCTTATAAAGTTTAGTATAAAAAATCAATTTGAGCTAATATAAGTTACAAGTGTATATATATATATATATCTCCTTATTTCTTACAGCTCAGACAGAAATCGCTTTATAGACCAACCAAACCCTGCCACTTTGGATGGTATTAATTCTAATCCTCACCGTGAAGAATTGCCAATGAAAGAGTACACGGATCAGGTTATATGCAGCAAAGATGATGAAACGGAACACACGAAATCAAATGAAGTCCTGTCTAATTCAAAAAAATCAAATTGTAGTACATCAAGTCACAAAGGTTGTTACATTATTTTTGCATTTTTATTGTTGAAAATTGTTCAGATATTTACCGATATCTGGAAACTACTTGAATTCTACATAAGAGAATCACTATTGGATGAAGAAGATTGGATAGATAGGTATAATTAATTATGCATTAGATATAATTAATTGTGCTCAAATGTCAACAAACTAAGCTTGCTTAACATGAAACTATTTTACTCCATGTTTTTAGAGCTGATTTCTTAAGCAGGATATTTTTTATACTGTATTTAGCATCATGCAAATGAAATCTTCTTGATGAAATGGTTAGATGGCACACTTTAAATTTGTTTGATGAATTCTACCTTGAACACATATAACAGTCTGACCTTTAATAACAAGAACACATGAGCTTTCAAAGTTGGTAAAAGTTCCATGTAAAGTAATATGTACATTTGCTGTTAGCTGCTGTTTGGAGCAGTTCAGTTATTATACTGTAGATGAAGTAGCATCAGGTATAGGGTACATTCAGGTTGTATTCGTAGTGACAGGTCTAGGGTATGTTCAGGTTATATGTATAGTGACAGGTCTAGGGTGTATTCAGGTTATATGTATAGTGACAGGTCTAGGGTATGTTCAGGTTATATGTATAGCGACAGGTGTAGGGTATGTTCAGGTTATATGTATAGAAACAGGTGTAGGGTATATTCAGGTTATATGTATAGCGACAGATGTAGGGTATGTTCAGGTTATATGTATAGTGACAGGTGTCGGGTATGTTCAGGTTATATGTACAGCGACAGGTGTAGGGTATGTTCAGGTTATATGCATATTGACAGGTGTAAGGTATATTCAGGTTATATGTATAGCGACAGGTCTAGGGTATGTTCAGGTTATTTGTATAGCTACAGGTCTAGGGTATGTTCAGGTTATATGTATAGCAACAGGTGTAGGGTATATTCAGGCTATATGAATAGCAACAGGTCTAAGTTACATTGAGGTTGTGTATGTAGCAACAAGTCGGTAGTATATTCAGCTTGTATTCATAGCAGTGGTTCTAGGAAATATTCATGCTGTATTCATAGAGGCAGGTCTAGGATATAGTTAGGTTGTAATTGTTGCGACAGGTCTAGGGTATTTCAGGTTATATTTGTAGTGACAAGTTTAGGGTATATTCACATTGTATTCGTAGCGACATGTCCAGGGCTTATTCTGTATGTAGGAACAAGTCTAGGGTATATTCAGGTTACATGTGTAGCGACAGGTCTAGGGTATGTTCAGGTTACATGTATAGTGACAGGTGTAGAGTATATTCAGGTTGTATTCGTAGTGACAGGTGTAGGGTATATTCAGGCTATAAGTATAGCAACAGGTCTAAGTTATATTGAGGTTGTGTATGTAGCAACAAGTCGAGGATATTTTCAGGTTGTATTCATAGCAATGGTTCTAGGAAATATTCATGCTGTATTCGTAGTGACTGGTTTAGGATATATTCAGGTTGTAATTGTAGTGGCAGGTCAAGGGTATATTCAGGTTGTATTTGTAGTGACAGGATGTAGGGTATTTTGAGGTTGTATTTGTAACGACAGGTATAAGGCATATTTAAGTTGTATTCATATTGACTGGGTGTAGGATATATTCAGGTTGTTAAATCAGTGTAAAATTAGATTAGGATCCTTTCTAGGTAAAAGCTCTATTTCTGACATCACTTCCATTTTAAGCTAGCAACAACAAAGAATGGAAATTTATGGTGTAGAAGTTTTGCCAATTTTTCATATCAGTAATAATCCATATGAATTTTTTTTATCTATTTGATTTCTAGTCACATCAGTTATGGTCTTCACTAGATCTCAATGAAAATAAGTATAAATATCCAGATACTTAGATATTTTGAATTGCATGCTTGTTTACCTGGCAAATGCAAGTAGTCTTGTTAGGCAAAATTATTTTTCAAGATATCTGTCTCTTGGACAGAGTGTGTTTTAAGACTGGTGACTGAAATGTTATTTTTCATTTCTTCTTCAAGTACATTACCAGATCATACAATTTTAGGACATCGACTACCATGCAAATCCAGCCCTCCTACGATAAAAAGGATGTTAATCATGTTTTTGCAATAAATATACTGAACTGTCATCTGCCTGCTGAGATGTATGTCAGACAAGGGTTGTCCCCCATGGATAGAGAAATTGGTGCCAAATTCCATCAGTTGTCGGTTACTACTTATACTCCTGCTGGCCAGCACACTATCACAGGAGACTCTGCAAATACCTTCATTTTGTCCATTTACACCACTTTGAGCAATCCTTTGGAGATTTCTCATCACAGGAAGTATACTCCATCTATTTTCTTACTGAATTTTACTCTAACACCATCAATAAATATTTTGCACCTCAGTTATCTGCCTCATAATATAATGAGCTAATTCAGGTGCCATCTTAGTTTCCTACCCAAATGGTTAATAGTATATTGCAATTCATTGCATTACTTAACCATCTTGTCAGTTACATCTGGTAAATGATCATTTATTCCTAGTAATTTGATTTTTTCTGTAATTTCTCTTTCTGTAATTTTATCATAAATTACAGTGTGCACTTCACTTTAGGTTTAGAGGAACATATCCAAATATCTGGGCAGTCAGAGCCCTTTCACTGAACTGAAATGGTTACAAGGCATACACCTTCCATCCAACCCCTCTGATTTCCAAGGTGTAATAGAAAATGACTGAATCCAACAAACTGTGATTGCTCCCATCCAGTAGGAAGGAAAATCATGGATCAGAGATTGCCAGGAAAATACTGCCTTGTTCTTGCTTGCAGAAACAACCATATGTAAAGATTTTCTGTTTCAATCTAGTACTGCTTATCCTATTGCACATGGCTTTTCTGGATAAAGCCATTGGAAATTTGGTTCATCTTCTAACAAGTGGGGGACAGAATTGCTCAGGTGAAAGGCCCCTCACATTGAAAGCTTATGAAGGTAAATGGAGAGCTTTCTAGTGGTGCAAGAAGAAAAAATATCTCCCCTTGAAAGTACCAAAGATAACTTCCTGTGTCTTTTCAGATAGAAGTCAGTTCTGATCTTGAGAAAGAAATACCATCCCATGATCTGTGTCAGACTTCATCTTGGTGGAAAGGAGGACATAGGCCAGCCAAAGACATTTTTGACCTTCTAAGCAATTTTGATTTGTCCTGCCCAGAGCCCAAAGTTGGCTGTCTGTGCAAAATGGAACACACCATGAATTGTGATGCAGTGAAAACAAAGCAACCTTCTATTCCAGAACATAGCTGACTCACCTTTTTTTAATTAAATTTGCTTCCTAGCCACAAGTAGAATCAGTTTAATTCATGCCTTGTATGTTGTCCTGTACTATCTGCAGTTTTGTCACAATGGTCCAGTTTTGTCATGATGGGCAAGTTTCACTCATGATAGTTGCTGGTTTCATTGCTAATAACAGGCATCCAGTTATGCAGAGTGAGTCTTTTGTCTTGAAACTGCTGGCTTCAATATATCCTTCTAGCACAAAGCATCTGTAGGACCCTCTCAGGGCATTGAAGTGATACCCTGTCATGCCATTGAAGTGGTACCAGAATCATATGGAGTGAATCAAAAGAGGGACATCTTGGTTGTTCTTACTACTCAGTGTAGGAGGGGATGACATTTCTGTTCTGGCTCTCTCATTCTGGATCTTTGGTGTTGTCAAATCAGCCTGCAATGAACTATCTCAAACACAGATCAATTTCTTGTATGTATGTGCTCATAAAATTAATGCGGTCATGACAAGCACGGCATTCAAGTGCCACTGCTTCCTGACAAGTATAGCACTGCTTCCTGACAAGTATAGCACTGCTCCCGACTAGTATAGCACTGGTTCCTGACAAGCATAGCACTGCTTCCTGGCAATCATAGCACTGCTTCCTGACTAGCATAGCACTGCTCCCTGACAAGTATAGCACTGCTCCCTGATGAGTATAGCACTGCTCCCTGGATAGCATTATTCAAATTATAGGGTAGAACCAGAGACAACATTCTCCAACTTTTACCCAGATACCATTCATGGCAAGGTGCTCAGTTCAGTCTGGTTGAACATATCAGCAGTACAACAAGCTAGCTACTCAGGTCACTCTGCAGCTTCATAGCAATATGGAATTATTTGGCTGGATTAGCAGGATGAAAATTGTGTCTCTCTAAACCATGTCCATTAGTTTACCTGTGCTAACTCTCATCAGTATTTCATATGTGACTCAAAGCTGGTTCACTTGCTGAGTCACCATGAAACAGGTAATTCTACTGTTGAAATGAAAATGGAATGCAGAATGAATGCATATGAAATGCAGAACAAAAGAAATGAATGCATTTTAAAGAAAATGTAAAGCACAATGCAGAATTTAGAATGATGAATGTTTTATTAAATGAATTTGAAAATGCATTTTTTTTTAATCTTCAACAAAATTTCTATGGTTGAAGCCTTTTCACATGGAAATCCAGATGTATTATCCGGAAAATATTTTCACCCCTTTCAATCTGTGACATTGCTTTTGTCAAGGCTGATATAAAAACCAACTACCAGCAATGGGATGACATTGTCACCATTGCTTGTATCTTATTACAACTCTGTTGTCTTGAAGTAACTAGCAGAAAAAAGAGAACAAGCAAGCAAGTTTTCTAAAATTCAATAAATAATTTATTTCCTTGAATAAAAAGTGAAAATTTATAAAAAGAACTTAGAGTATTGCAAGTTAAATCCTAAATAATCCTAAAAGTTCTGTCTTAACTCCAAAAGTGTAGAGTATTCAGAATGAATTCCGTTGGTGTTCTGAATTTATTCTGATATTGAATGTGTTGATGTGACTTTAGTATGGAGTAGTGTTGATTTGCTAATGGTCTTGATGTATCGCAATGATATAATCCAAAATATCCATTAATGAATTCACAATAATTTCCAAAATAGTAGTATAGTCTTTGAGTAAAGCACTTTGTAATTCCAATGAATAATTTAAATAAATGAATTAAATTCTCTCAGCTGAACATAACTTGATTCATCTAAGTCTGATATTAAGATATGGAATGATTAATTCTGAAATAAACAACTTAATATACCTCTCCATCTGACCTATGTTGCAGCAAACATTTTCTGGAAATACTCTGTCATCTTAATGGAACTTTCTATCAAAGTCATAAACAAAGACAGGTTTGTTTACTTAAATTTTAGTAAACTTCCTGTGAAATGGCAGGTAGACCATGTTTTACCAAGGGGAGTACCAATGTCCTGAATTCAAGCTCAAGTAAACATGTTTATCTGCAAGTAATAATGATCTTATTATATAATTTATAATCATAGACAAGTATCATCTATGTAGTATACTTTGTACAAAACAAACCAAAAACATGAGTAGTCAGGTAGGCCTCTACCCCTAGTTACTAAGGTCAACAACACACTACAAATTAAGTATCCATAAACAGTCTCCACAATATCTTTATTTAAACAAAATGAAATAGAATCAAATTTGCTGAAAAATTATTAACACCAGATTTGTAGACTTATTACAGTTGCAGTTATATTTTTATTTATTGTAAATTGAATGCTGTCTTTGGCATTTGGTGGATTCGCTATTTCATTAAAACATACTTTTAATAAGAAAAGATACAAGGGCATAGTTATCTCCCTTTACAGTATCAATCTCAAAAATGGGAAACACAACTTCAGTAAATGCATATCCAATTTGTTACAAAGAAGCTAAAATGAAGGAAATGGTAGATGAAAGCAATAAAGGCTCAATATGATTGCATGACAAATTGAATGATGAAATGCCAACCTGAATGGAATGAAAACAGAAGGCAAACACAGAACATACGAAGCAAAGAAATACAGATTTGGAAAAATTACTATGTCACGGTCTGTACATTAGAAGACCAGAACCAGGGCCAACTCCTGAGTAAGGGGACAACATCCTGTACCTCATCCTATTCTTATATTATGATTTGGAAATGCATTTAAGGAAGAAAAACATTTTTGGAATAAAATACGTTTCCGAAGTAATACTTACACAGTTATATTATGTGTACACCTCTCCCTCAATAACTCGTGTGCATCGGGGTCCAAAAATATAGACTGCACTATAAGAGAGGGCACAAGTTACTGAGGGACCTCTCAAAAATCTGCTAGACAAAAGACATCCAGAGAAACGCGGGGTTGTGGGGGGAACTGGGCTGTTTAATGACTCTATCCTTGTTTTATAATCGCATCAAGAATAATTGTCAATAAAGCACTTTTTCTGATGAAGTAGTTCATTATTCTGTATAAATCACATTTATTTTCAAAATGTCCAACATCTGAAAGATTATAGCATGATTCCAGCTGGTTTCAACAACCAACATGATACGCGAAAACATGTATTACGTCACATCTTTTTGTTTTTGTTAATTAGTCTGGTTCCCGGAGTGGAGTGTAAAGTTTTTGCGAAACAAGGAGTCAATGAAGCAGGGAACCAGACTAACTGTTGATACACTACCAAACAAGATTCATTTTTATAAAAGAAACGCATTTTTTTGTGAGACAATCGTCTACGTCGAAACTCAATTTTTGAATTGTTCAATTAGTAAAATATTGATGCCGTGATTTCATTGCAAGTAACAGTGAAACTTCTTATCATCCTTGAGAATATCTCTACATGCGAATTCAGGAATTCTCTGAAACTCATTTTTCCCACAATGGTCCATATCTGTGAAACATTATGCTCTTTATTTTTGCAAAGTACTCATTTCACTTGGTTGCCTTGCTATCTTTAATCACAATTATGATTGAGTAGGTTAATTTAAGGTAGTTTAATTAGATTACCTACACAGTAACATTTATAACAATGTTCGATTGATCAACTGAAACTAGTTACCCAACATTTACTGGAGCCACTGGTTATTAAACTTGTAGCCTTTTAACTTATTTGTTTATTACACCTCCTTTATTTGATTCAAAAGACATAGTTAACATGATAATAGAAAAGAAGGCCTGCTTTTTATTTAGTGCAACAATGCAACAAATGTCCAATATCAAAACACTGTCGGCACTTAATTAGGTTCTCAGAGAAATGCTCATGGACATAGCTGTTATGGTAGATTGACACATTTTACATTTAATTACAAGAGGACACATTGCATTTATGATGATTACACTTTAAAGGTACTAAAAGATAGAACTCGAACACAAATTTCAATTGATACAAAAAATTATTTAATTGGTATTTATTTATCAAATTACTGCCTCCACTAGTCGTAAGTGACATTTTCATTGATCAAAATTTCCTTGAGTATCGTTAATTACAGTGTACTAAGAATGTCGTTTGGAAAGAAAATGTAACAAATTTTATGACTTCTTTTTAAAGTTGATATTTCATAATGTTGATTAAAATTTTCAGGTCCTATCTACCATTTTCGACGATAAAACGAGCGATATATAAGATTCCATTACCAATTTGGATCGCGATTTTCTTCAAGTTCAACAAATAGAAATAAAGCTTTGGGTATGTTCTGGTTTAAAAATGGGATCCATGCCTGACCCCGCGTTATAAGTGGTTTTGCGAGTTATCAGGGCACGAGTTATCAAGGGAGTGGTGTATTTAGTATGTGTGCACCCATCCAAGCAGTTTCGTTCATGGGTACTGTTGCACTTCTACTCTAGAATGAGTGACAGGATTTGGCACCAATCCCACTATTTAGAAGGGAGACTACTCTTGTCTGACTGCTGACTTGGAATGCAGATGACTTTTTAGCATGTTTATTGCCAAAACAATCCAAAAGGTGTGGTGAACATTTTTTTTATTAGTTTGGGAAGGCTTGATTTTTGTGATGTAGTGGATGTTATCCTGATGTGCTAGGAATCAGGTAAGTATTATTGATGAAATATTTTACTCCATAAATTGCTTTTCTTTGGCAATACATAAATTCTTCGGACACTTATACAAGAAGTAAACTTGTAATCTGTTTTTGTTATGATACCATTATATGTACATGTTCACAGAGTTGTTTAATGATTTTAGGAAACAAAAGCACCATGCAAGTGGATCAGAAACTTAAAAAAAAGTAGCTTTAAAAATTGGTACCACTTGAAAAATAATGAATTTACAGTGTTGTTGTTTGCCATCAACAAAACTGGATTGGATGAAATTAGAATTAAACTACATCATACATTATAACATGACAGATTGTTTAGGTTTAGCTTAATTCCTTGGAAACCTTCCCAGATATTAAGATGATGCCTGTGCTTGTTCAGCCATATGTCACTCAACATGCAGTTTCGAAAATCATCCCATGAACAAATGGATCATATTGACCAACTTTTCATGCCAAACTGACACTGATGTATATTGTAGAAACAAGTTTAAAGATTTCAAGCAAATTCAATTTTGTTGGATTTTCATATTTGTTATTTTTTTATTTTGAGTTAATGTCTCCTTAATGTTTAAGTTATTTCATTTTCAGGCATCCATTTGTCAGTATTGAGAAAACTGTCCAATGATCTCATGTCTGCCAACTGGAAATTCTTCTTCAGGGAATTATCAGGTAATCTATCTTATGACCTTTCATTGCATCAAGTAATGGCTGATTATATTCATAGTGGCTGGATGTGATTGTTTTGGATTGGAGAGTGTTGGTTTTGTTTTGGATTGGAGAGTGTTGGTTTTGTTTTGGATTGGAGAGTGTTGGTTTTGTTTAATGACTCGGTACTTGGTCAGTTTTATCTGACTTGGCTGTAAGGTCATACGAGCATACGATAGAGTCCTTTGTGAATTGTGTGTCATTCGCTGTGCATTGTCCATCCATCAACAATTACTTGTTACATCACTGGAGTTCATGCATCTGATCCAGTTTTAATCCAACTTTGAATATGCATTTATACACAGTCTGCAGCAGACCTCAAGACAAACCTTTAAAACCTCAAAAAGCCTTAAATACCTCAAGAAAACTTAAATATTAAAACAAACCTATACATTGAAAACAAAGAGGAATGGATCTACCTTGACCCCACAAAAACTGTTCTTTTGCACATTTTTTTTGTTAACGGTTGGGAAGAGGCTTGAATTATGCAAGTTAAAGACACCGTGTAATTTATTTTTTTTAAAATTTTGTTTTTTTATTGTCCCCATAATAGGTTGACATTTGGGTTGGCGAACCATCCCAAGGTCACCTTACAACTGATGTAGCCTAGGGACAATAAATATTATAGTGTAAGACACTCGGTCATTTTATTTTATCGTTCATTTGGCAGACCCATAATGGCATATTGTTGTGAACATGTTTAGAAAGAGCAACAGTTGTATCCTTTTTTAAGATATTTTTATCTAGTGCACCTTGCCTGAAATCATGTTTTGAAATAAGTGGGCCAGGCATGAAATCCAAACCAGAAGATGCATTGCAAACATCGCAGAAGTAGTACATGTAGGTGGTACATCATTCTAATGGCTAAAAATAATGTTACACTGCAGAGTATGACAATGTTTGGACCAAAATCACTAGATGTGAAATTTCAGTAAGTCTGATCACCAACATAAAATGGGTTTAGACTTTTGAGATGTACCTTTGGTAGCAACAGCAAAACTGAATAAAGCAGAGAAAATAAGGCTCTTGAAAAGCATATGGATGAGAAGCTTCCAGAGTAGCAGCAGAGAGGGTGAACAGACCAGATTTTCAGACCAAAATAAAGCTTCCTACGAAGGGAGAAAAAATACAAGCACCAATAATGCTAAATCAAAGAGGGTAAACAGACCTAAATTTCAGACCAAAATAGGGTGAAAAAAGACAAGCATCACTGACACTTGTAATCGTTTTTTTTTTGTTGTGTGCATCAAATATATTTACCTGGGGAGCCCCCCCCCCTCTTAAGAGGATCAAGGCTGTAAAAAAAGTAATTGATCTCTCACACAGTATTTTATCTGGCTGCAGTCTGATTAATTTTTTAAACTCCTCTTAATTCTGGATCAAGTGCTCAGTAATCATTAGTTATTTCCTCATAATAATCTACAAACGTTTTTAACCATTCATGTGGAGATGATCCAACAAAAGGTGGCAGTTGACCATGATCACCACACATTATTACAGCGGTGTTTTGAGTCAATAACCAATCAAGAAACGCTTTTAATATATCTAGCGACACTGTGCATATTTCATCCCAAATAATGATCTTGGGAATGTATTTTTCACCCATTCGTTCAGGAGTCCATACATCTCCTTTCCATCAAAAGTTTGAGAGTTCATTCCATGTTCGCTCATTTCTCTGGCGAGCCAATGAGTTGGAGTTAACACAATCATTTCTGAACAACTGTTCAGGAATAATTCAATCGCATGCATTGTTTTACCAGAACCACCACATCCATTAAGATAAATAGTTTTATGTCTAGCTACGGGATCATATACAAATGGTGCTGATGATAATAATGACATTTGATTATTCTTGTGGTATATATCCTTAGATTCAACATTGGCTGATTCAGAATAACTAAGTATCTTTTCTCGCTTTATTCTCCATTTGCCCCATGATGCATCAGTACCAATCTTTAACAAATCCGCATATCTTTTATTCACATAAAATGAATCTGTGGCAACTCTAACCACGGTATCAGGAAATCTGTTTATCATCGATAATTAATTTATGGAAACATACACTAACATCAGAGATCTTAAATGAGTAAACTGTGGTGAGTCACCATCAATAAGGCTCACAATTGTACCTAATTTAGTTCCATCCTATAGGTAAGCATTATTCTGGCTTATAAATGTTCCTTTCTCTGTTGTATCAGTAATTATGAAATTGAGTTTGGCATCGTTGATGATTAGTCGACAACAATGTCATTTATGATCACATGAACTACCCTGAGTAAATTTACCAATTATTTTTCTGCCAAGATCCTTTGCAATTTTATTTTCATATTCAATTTCATCAGGATTATGCTCAAAGATTTTGTCAAGAACAGATCTCTCAACTACAGGTAACCAGACTTGTTTCTGTGGACTATATTATATTATTGCTTCACTTACAGTTAACGACGCTAAAATTTCAGCATCAAGCATACATCGTAATAACACTATTGGAGCCCAACCATGTTCACTAAAATTACAACCAAACCAGACATGAAACAATTGGATGGAAATTTTCCGTGAACGAAAACAATTCAATACATGCAAATCCAGTCAGATCAAAATCTGGTAAATGTCCATTTATCGCAACTCTGGTCATTTCATGTGTTGGATATCCAAATCTCTTAAAATACTCAGAACACTCTCCCATTCCAAGAAAACTTCCAGGATAACATGCAACCATATCAACTGAGATAACATCTCCACAGTCGTATTTGGTATTCCACAATCCTCCATGTCCTTATTTGATGCAGCTTAGCTGCGCATCAACAAGAAATTCAGATCTTGTTGGTTTCCATGAATTTTTCTCCTGAGCAAAGTGAGCAGCAACTGACGGACCAGTAAAATAATTACTGAGTAATTGTTCAGCATCATCGGTATATTTCGACACTAGATTTTTCATTTCTGAGTGGAGAAATTCTGCATGATAAATATCTCCATTAGATTGTTGAAACTGATCATAATTTCCTTATTCAGAACTTTGAAACAACCATACAGATACAGGATCACTTTTACTAATTTTATTTATAAAATCGAAAATATCACTGCTATAAAATTTAACAGTTCTATCTTGTGGAAATATTGTTACATCCATAGTCCATGTGTGCGCATTATGATCAATGATCTGTATCGAAGTTCCCTTCAATTTATAAAATCTCGCCAGTTGTTGTTTTCACCCTTATAGGAAATTTTAATTTTTTTTTCAAGCCCGACCACATCATTGATCATATTGCCATGTTCCTTGACATGCTCCGCCCACTCATTTATTTTTTTACGTCATAAATCCGTTAACCCATTTCCACGTATCACATTTGTAAAATGTTCTGTAACTCGCTCAGCTACACAATTCATTGTCAAAAGTTTCATCGGTTTGAGATCATTATGGGATATATCGCATAAGCAACTGCTGTCACAGGATATGCTCATTCATAATATGGTTCGTCAATGACAGTTAACGCTCCTGGTTTGGAATTTTTACTCAACTTTACAATATCTCCAGCATGATGTACTTGAACAGGGTCATGTTTGTCACAGATAATCCATGTGTCATTTTGCTCTGCAATAAATTTTATTCTAGAAAAGTATCTTTGTTTGTCAAGATAATTAATAATCATTGCTGCTCGTTGGTCATAAAGCATCAACATTGCACATGATTCTGAATGTTGACCACACATGAACTGCACCATCGTCGTGAAATTCCTTCTTGGCTTCACGGATACGATTGATCAGAGTCTTATTCGTTGAATCAATCAGAACTCGCATCAGAAAGCTGAATGGCGTAGACTTAGTTAGGATATTGATATCCTCTGGCAAGTCAGGGGATATTCTGTCAAGATCGAATCTAGCTTGAGAAGGCTTGATTGCAGATAATTCCATTGTTATAATTAAGGCAAATATATATTTAAATTGAAGTTTAGTTTATAATATATAATGATTCAAGCAAAGAATAACTCTAAGTGGTTGATGATTGCCTCTACAACTCCTTGTAACAAAGCCTGTGTAAATAAATTTTGTGGATATTACCTACAAAGCATGCAACAAGGGAGTCTAGGACCGAAACCATGTTTAAAATGTAGCAAAGGAGTCCAGGAAAAATGCAGTTGTGCATAGAATGTGGTGGTAAAAAATACAGAGAGCTGAAATGATATTATGATAAAAAAAATAATGCCAATAAATCTCCCATAAAAAATGCTGAAGACTATCACGCCAGATTTTCACACTAACATATTTTTCTCTAGTAATAAAAAAATTATTTAGACAAGCAATATTACTATATAAATGGAGCAAAATCAATTTGTAACACATCCCATCATAATTTTATGAGGCATCTCGTGGCATCATCAGAAATTGTAGCCTAAAATAACCAGTCAGTTTTGTCAATAATGTTGGTTATCTCATATCATGTATTGGGATGAAAAAATATATCTCTGTCATAGGTTTGTATACGAGTGTTTTCACGGACAAATTGAAGATGGATTTGTGATTGATCATATTGATTCAAATCTGAAAAATAATTATTTAAATAATTTACAAGCTGTTACACAAAGTCAGAATTCTGCACTTGGTGGTACTGGTAAACACAAAAAAAATTGCAAGGAGAGCAGTTAAATCTGTGAATGTGGAGACTGGCAAAGAAAAAGAATTCCCATCGATGAATGCAGTTGGCAAATATTTTGATATTTGCATGTATTCGGTACAATATGTCGCAAATAATATAACCAAATCAGCATTTTCAACGAAATGTAAACAAAAAATAATATTTCGGTATCTCCTGACAGACGCCACCATTACTTTGGCTTAATTTAATTGTATACTAGATGAAGGGAGATAACTCTGTCAAGGATACATAGAGAGATTAAAGAGTAACCTCGCTTGTATTTTACAATAATGTTCGCTTATTAATTGATTATTTTTTTTGGTTGTTTTTTTCCCATCATGTCGCAAATAATATAACCAAATCGGTATTTTCAAAGATGTACAAACAAAGGAATCTCACTTCTGAAATATAACTCCATTGTAAGACAGAGAAATTCAATGTTTAATGACGAGGTCATTGACACAGTGCTAATATATTCAAGGGAAATAACTCTATCAGGTAAAGGTAGAGCTTGTATTTTATAAACAATTTTCACTTATTAATGAATAATGTTTTGTTTTGAAAACATTATCTTTGTTTTTCTGAATCTGTCAGGTTTCTTGCTTCCTCTAGATTTTTTCAGGGAAAAAAATTAAGAAAAAAAGAGAAAAACAGACAAGTGAGCTACTTCTGGATTTATGAGTATCGAACAACTTATATTGTTTCTGGTCCATATTACTGTTGGGGGTCCTCCCTTGCTCAAAACTCAACAGATTAATGTACACCCTCCCACCATGTCACCATGTGGTGGGTGCTGTTTTGCACTCCCTGGGGTTGATCGTGGGAGGCTGTGCAGAAATCTATTGAATGTAGAGAAAGCCCCCGATTGGATGTGTGTGTGTATGTACATGTATAAGTATAGATGTAAACACACGTATATATGTAAATAGATGTAAACACATGTAAATACAGAGATAACTTTACTACTGTAAGTAAAAATCTCCGAGGATAAAATCATGAAGCAGCGGCACTGTTCTGACAAAGATTGGCCAATGAGAACTTTAGCACTGTAAGTGAGTCATAATGGAAGTTGATTGCATTTCCGCAATTAGGGGTGCCAGAATTACATGTATGTTCCGTCCTTAGAGTTAAGATTGTATATACTGTATATAATAGTTAAGATTGTATATACTTTATATAATAGTTAAGATGGTATATATACTGTAAGTGTGTGTTGAGCTGTCCTTATATACTGTAAATACATTCCTGTTTGAGGAATACAAATATTGTTTTTATTTTAAACAGATATTTATTATATAATGAATTTTGAAAATATTAATGCTATTATTTCTGCGATTGAAAAATTACATGATGATAGTATCCAAATTTCTGATAAACTTGATCCCGAAAAAATTATTTGTGATTTTGAATCACTGCAGGAATGAAGATACCAAGGTAGATATACATTACCAGCCGAATGCTGGTTCATTAAATTACTCCAATAGTTAATGATACAATCGTTGGTGACCATCGATGATACACAAGTTGAACAATTTGTTTCACTTGCACCTGCGATTGAGAAAATTAGATCAAAATTGTCTCACGAATACGAAACAAAAAAGATTGTGAATGCTCATGTAAGACAGTGGAAAAATATTATGTCTGATTGTAAACATGGTGAGAAAGTCACTGGTGAAAGTGAAAGTGATTGTAACAGCTAAACACGGTGACAAAATCACTGGTGAAAGTTGTAACTGATTGTGAAAGTGAAAGCGGTGACAATGTCACTGGTAACAGCTAAACAAAGTGAAAGCATGAAACAAGGGGAATAATTCATTTCTGACTATAGTAAAAAAATTTTTTTTTTTTTTTTTGTTCTGAATCAGAATATTTTCTTGAGCTTATCAAATTTATTACAGGAATGTGCATAATTCAGAATCTGATTTCTTTCACATACAACTGTAATAATATGTTCTCGCTGCAATTCACTTAACTGTTCCTGTGTTAACAAAAATTTTTCATCGCCGTATTCATCAATAAGTATATTAAAAACTAAATTTTTCTGTGTGGGGAAGTGTCAAGATTGTTCTGATGGCACTTTCGAGTACCTCTTTGTTGTATACAAAACTCTCGCATGTTGGTACATATATAATACCACATAAATAATTGTTTGTAGCATTTGTAAAATGTCAAGTTTGTAGAACTTTGACTCAGAAACATAAATAATTGTCTTTTTTATTTTACAAAATCCTGATTTTGAAAATCTGTAAGCATGAAGATCTATGATGATGATGAAGATCTATGATCTTACATACAGATATTCAAACATTCTCCTCTTAAATCAAGAAGGCATCCTCACTGGTCAGTAAATTTGAAATGTATCCGTGACAATAGCAGATTATGATATTGTAGATAAACCTGATTAACAGGTTCTAACACAATAAAAAATCCAGGGGGTGCTTGAGGCATAAATGTATATAAAATGTATCGCTACTGGGCCAGACTGGATTTTTCAAGATCTACTTGATAGCTGCTGTAATCGATAGCATCACATACAAGATTGACTGTGATTGTTGATGTGACTTCCAAAAAATTTATTAATAGCTCTATTTGTTTTTCTACGAAAATTTACAAATGCAGCTACATGAGTAGCATATTCAGATCTAAATGTGGTCATTCCATCATTAATTGTCGTTAACGAGGTCATCATCGGGATGTTGCTATCGTCGACGTATTTCTTTGTTGAAGCATCATCGTTTGATTCTGGTTCTCCAAGACCAGTAATTTTATTATTAGCCATATTGAGAGAACCAGTCATTGTATCACCGATGGATAGTAAACGATCATTGATCTCAGTTCTGATTGTGTTGTTGTTACTGTCTACATATCTTTTTGTTGCCACATCGTCATCTGATTTTGGTTGTCTCACATTGATAATTGTATTTTTGCTCATATTGAGATTGCCATACATAATATCTCCAATTCTTCTGATGCATCCAGCAATCTCTCCCATGAGTGTTAGAATTAATTCCTCTGAGTTTTTAATTTTACCGTTTTTAGCAAACACCACTAAGTTATCTTCGGTCGCCCCCGGAACCTGCAGAATAATATCTGTCAGCAGGATATTACTCATCTTTAACCATCCTTGCTGATCCTGAAAAACAATGACTTCGTTTTGGTCCACGTTTGTGAGACTTGAGGTTTGCCTCGAGCAGATTTTCCATAAATATCTACCATTGTATATTCACTAAGACCTGTTTAAAACGACATTGGATGGCTATACCATCTGGTGGTATACTTGTGCACGACTTTATGAGGTGGTGTCAGCGACCTTGACACAGCGTTGAGTACAGAGAGTACTTCACGTTAACATATTGGCGGATCAGTCATTGTCTGTGCTGGTAATGTTGAATACCAGATTGGAATACTTTGCATCCTGCTCACATATTTTAAAAATTCATTTGGTGGCACCAGTCCATATGAATTATAATAAACAACTCAGAAGTTTTTTATGTTTAATTTTTTAGCAGCATCAAATAAATCAAAATTGGACATGGGAAGCTCGAAACACAAAGCGTTTAGCAAAGTGTCCCAGGCAAATGGGGAGCTCCTGGCAGTCTTAAACCTTTCCCTGGTGATTTTTTTTGGAAGTTTTTACACCTTGTCCTGTTGCTTTCTTTAATGCCATCCCAGCAGCAGTTCCAACAGCACCAGGTGCAGCTGCTTTTGCAACAGCTGGGGCTGCAGCGGCTATCAACGCTGATATAGCTGCAAGAAGTGGAAATATACCACCCATCTTAGCGATGTCTTTAATGGCACCCACAGAAAGGTTAAGTCTAACGCCAGTCTTTTGATCATTTGGTGTCAATGAAGTGCCAGAGATGATGTTCTGTCAGCGATAGTTTATTTGGACCACCTATGATCTGTTCTGATTACAGTAATATTTTTATTCCACAGTTCCTTTTTGATACTGATTGTAGCTTTCTAATCTGACCAGGAGTCAGACTGACATTAACATGATGATATGACATTATAATATCATGAGCGATTTAATTACATGTTTTCTACTGGGGCATCAATAACTCAAATTCGTCCACCAACACCTTCAAGTAGCATTGTTTTATCTGAGAATATAACAGTGATTGCTCTATAACCACCAACGGGCAGTCATGCTACACGAGCTTGAAAGTGTATATCAATGACTGATTATCTAAACAAATCCAAATGTTCCAGTGAGAAATAATAGATCGGATATAATGTTGTGAAATCCTGCTGAGGTATTTGCAAATCAGAATCAACATTCTGATCACACCCCATAAATGTCATCAACCGATGATAAGCATGTGCAACACCATTATTATCAAAATTCACCAACATTTCTTCAGACGGTTCTTGATGCCCATTTATCCTCAAAGAAACTTCACTAACTCCAAGTGTGTCAAACACCATTGGATTTCGTTCCTGCAAATCTACTCTTGCATTTTCCTGAAATGCGATGAATATATGTTGTGGTGCTGACACCCCCTGCTGTGATACTATCTGCCATGTGAATAACCTAGCAACATTACTTTGAACACTATCTGTGGTCATCGTCAACCATGATAATGTTGATTTACCACCTGAGTCCATGAGAGAGAGCAACCGTTGTTCTTCATTCAGTGATGGAGTCATTGTTGGCATCCACAATGAAAGTTTTGTTGTTATTATTTTACCTGCATCGGCTGCGTTGGGTTGCCAGATTGCATCGTCAGTGGCTTTTCTTACAAGTACCATGGTGTGTTTAGCACCAAATATAACTTTTCTAACATGCCTGCAGAATCCAAATATATGTGACAGTGGAATCACACATGAAAAATTGTCTTCTCCATTTACCTGCTGCAAATCCTAAGTTGAAATCATCATGCATCGATGCAACTTCAGTTCCAGCTGCATTTAGTATTATGTTTCTGCTTTCTGGATGATCAGTTGTATCCTTTGTAAACATCATTGATGGACCAGCTGATCTTGAGTAATCATCACTGTATCTTGCAAGGCCAAGTATCGTTGTGGCAACATTAACATTTTCAAGACACGATTCAATATTTTTTCCATCAATCATGTATGTGGCGCTGTTAAATAACACCATAACACCATTGTTAACAAAACCAGGTCAATCTAAAAGTCCGTAAGCTGTATCATCTGCTTTCAAAAGTCTACCTTCGATCTCAATGAATGCCTCAGTGGGCAGGAGATATCTACTAGTATCATGAACTTGCAACTCAGTTCTTCCTCGTGCATTAGGTACACGTGCATCATAAGAATAATATTGATAATTGCCCAAAGATTCATCCTTGAGAACTGGCACATCCATGTCAAATGCTGGATACACATTTAAATATTTTATTATACTTGTTATCGTCTAACACAAAGACCACTTCCTGCTGTTAGACTTGCAGTCATATTTTTTCTTTTTCTGACAGGGGTACACCAGCCAACTCTGCTATTTTTTTTATTCACAGCTTGATTTATTATTTTACTAACATTTGCAGGCATAGCTTCGGTGCTTGCCAGTTTTACTGGCTGAGGTCGGATCGCTGGTGATCTGCATATTAATTGTGCTAGTCTATCTTTGATTGCTGAGAATGCTTTACTAACAACATCACCAACAGCACCAATACCTTTATCACGAACAACATCAATAGCTTTCATTCCCAGTTTCTTTGCAATCAGTACTGCTTTTGGGGCTATCCTTCTGAATAGACCCTGAACAACATCACCGAGTCCATCCCCACAGATCATTTTATACGTAGGTAATCACAAATTTATCACCCTGACCATGATCGGTCCACGTTGAGCATTATGTATGATCATCTTATTTTCTTGTCACTGATCTAATTGCATACCCTCAATCACTGTGGTAATAATCATCAATGATTTCATTGATGTGGGGCTGATAAACATTAATGTCCATGATACTGCCTGTAAATAATCTCTGGCAAATAGCAGCTACTTCATTAATGATTTCTGGGGGATTATTAACCGGCTCATTTTCTGCCAGTTAGAATTTCTAGTCTGTCCTCGTCGGCAAGGACGTTATTGGGACAAAGTTTATCAAGGCCACAATTGGACAGACCACTTCCAGTGGTGCTGGGGCCAGGATCTGTATCATACCATTTTTCTTTTTCATTACCTGGTATGAAGTCTGATTTCATTTTTTGTTCTACTTCCTGTTTAAATCTAGCAAAATTTTCATCATCACGTCTGACCCACTCAGTATTAGCGATGATATACACATAAAATCCAGTTATCACATTTCATATTTTTAACATACTTGGGTTTTACATACCTCTCTCTTTTATTGTATGCTGCAGTATCTATTGTTTGGTCTGGATCCTTGATAGCACCAATACCTTCAGGAGTAAATCTATCTGTTGTATTTATTTTTGGTGGCGCGATGATTGTGGTAGAGGAGGTTGCATGGGTGATGGTGGAGGAAGTTGCAAGGGTGATGGTAGAGTTGTTTTGTCTGCTTTTTTCGAGGCTGGATATCCTCTCTCGTTTAGATTTTTCAAGTTGCATCTTCATTTCTTCCTCTTTTTGTCTCCTTTCTTGTCTTACTTGTTCAATATACTCACCTACTGCCTGGTTAAAAATGTTAAACTGATTAACATCTCTCTCAGATCCAAATCTGTGAAGTATCAGTAGCGATGCGATATACATCCTTAACCCAACTGGCAGATTTCAGAGTGTTAACATATTCAGGTTTTACATACCTATTTCTATTACCATATCCAAACCATATCTATGACGCTTGTATTTTTTCACCCATCATAGGAAGTTTTATTTCGTTCTGAAATTTTGGTCTATTTACTGTCCCTGATTTAGCATTATTGATGCTTGTATTTTTTCACCCTTCGTAGGAAGCTTTATTTTGGTCTGAAAATCTGGTCTGTTCAACCTCTCTGCCACTAGAGCTTAAAAATCCATATAAAGAAAATGTATAGGTCCTAGGACAAGATATTATATATAGTGTATGGTGTATTGTGTAGTAATTGTGTATAAAACTGCAGGCCTAAATATGATGTTGGCTAAATGTTTAAGTTTCTTTAATGGATTATTTGCTGGCAGTGTACTGGATGACATTTTAGTAGAAATTTCTTAGCACTTGCAGGTTTTTAAAAATTATTAATTTTTACTTTATCTTTATTTTTGTTTTTATTCAGAAACAAACTCAAAAGTATACTTTATCAAATTTTTTATAAATGTTGTGCTCACCATGGAAATAATATTGTAACTTGACATTGTGTCTTGAACCTCAAAAAAATTTAAAACCTTGAAAAAACCTAAAATAAACTTCAAATTTTAAAATTTTATTTCACGTTTAACCTTGTTTAGGATCTTAAGAATGATAATGAGCGAGTCTTGTGCTTGAGTTGATCTTGAATCAGATTAGCTGCGGTTGTTATCATTCTGGCAGCCAAATATCCGATTTGGATCAAATTTGGAATATTAGCTTATCTCATCAAGATGTCAGCTCAGTTTCATATGGAGTGAGATTCATGAAAATTAATGAGATGATCTTCCATCAGATTAGTTGAACTTCTTACCATGCTTGGGACTATTTCTGATCTGGTTTTGATCAAATTTTGTAAATAACTTCATATCACATGTATGTATCTATGTATGTATGTATGTATGTATGTATGCATGCATGTATGTATGACTGGCTGGCTGTCTCAGTGTATGTATGTCTGTCTCTCTCTTGTGTGCATATGTGTGTGTGTGTGTGTGTGTATGACCTATATAAACTCATACATGCTGCACATGTCTGACAGAATTTATATTTTTGACTGATTTCAAAAATGCTCCTGTCAGACATTTGTAGTTATGAATCTAATGCTTATTACTTTTCTTATATTTAACTTAACAACTATAAAATCAAAAAATTCCAAACACATTATTTGACAAAGCAAGCATGGGCTGGCAAATCTTTGTATGACAGGAGTCAGGCAGCCTCAAGTATAAGTCATAATTCCTCTTTAATCCTGGCAATGCCCTTCCATCAACAAAGCAGATTAAGGTACACACTGTACTGTCTAAATGATCCAATCTATTCACCTTTGTACCCTGTCATACAGAATCTCCACATTACATAAGGAAGTACCTTGCAACATTGTTTTAAATCAAAGTATGGAGACAGAAAAATGGGAAAGCTGAAAATCAGTCTGGCAAACAAAGTACCTATTCAAGTTTTTTTCACTGGTTGCTGAATAATAAAATAAGTTATCAGCATAAATTGCTACCCATTCAAAGTACTTGACAATTATTAAAGCCCCAATGTGGCCACTTATAAATTTCACCATTCTTCCAATCAAAATTAAAATAAAGCTTGGAAGGAAGGAAATGATTTATTAAAAAAGTTATCTAACAAAAACCATTCTTTGAAATAATCAAGCTGTTAGTTTTAAACAGCATTCAAATATTCAGTTTAGAATTAAGAGGTGCCACCCCTTAATTCAGTCAATGAAGTTGCTTATAATTCCGTTCATTTTTTGGAGTGCTCCAAAAGTAGTGATGTGATACATTAAAAAAATTCTGTTAGTGATAAATTTAATAACAATTGTATTTGGCACACAAATTGACTTGAGAATGAATAAAGAGTGGCAAGCTTGCTTTTTTGAGCAAATCTGAGAAGGAAAAGTGTGCATTAGATAAAAAAAAGATTCGGGTGAATAAGAATGATCAGCTGGGGTGCTGGAATACTTAGAAGGGTTTAACTTGAGCTGAAGACAATCCAAAATAGCGTGGAGTTGGCTTCTTATGTTTACAACAGTGACGTCATCAAATCTTTTGTTCCAACTTTCAGCTGAAATTAGTAGACCCATGGATGTTGCTGAACAACTTCGGATTAATTTGTACACGTGAAAAATGGCAGGGTTTCTCAGTTCAAGAGAGAAATTACATGGTCCATGTAATGACACGTTGATATTTTCAGGTTTTCATTGAACCCAATGATGTTTAGGACAAATGTCTTTCAAGATTCAGTATTATTCAGATGATGTGGCATATATGACTTTTTGCATGTAACAGCGGCATTGGGACTTTAAGATCTTGGGGAAAAATGCAGCACAAGATTGCTTTTCCCTGAGCTGTCAGAGATCTTAAATATTCAAAATATGCATTAACCATCATGAATAAGAGAGAGATCATAAGAATGAAAATTTAAATCCCAAAAAGTAGATAAGATTTAACAGCAAATAACTGGTCAAGTTCTCATGGATGAGATCTGATGAAACATTCAAGTAGTTGTTTTACCAGTTATGTCAAAAGCATAAACATCAGAACAATTTTGTCTGTTCAGATGTTTCATATTTTTGAAAGTCACTGTGTTGACCAAACAGTCTGGAATGAACACATACACACCTCCAAAGTTGGAAATGCAGCAAAAAGCAACACTTTTGATAATATGATTGGCTAAGTTTTGGGATGAAACCGTGACACTGCTATTTAAAAATATTAATTTCATTCTGAAGGAAAATCTTCCTGTTGACAGATAAAAATTTCTCAATTAGCTCAGTCAACTTAATAAGGTTTTAAATATTTATGAAAAATGCTTTGATCCCTTTATAGAGAAATTGTACCATATATACTCATTTATAAGTTAATTCCAGCTGCAAGCAATCAAGAACTTGATCTGCCATTGCATAATGTGCAGGCAGATCAGGGTCTGTTTTGTTTGTTCTACCAATTGCTCCTGACAAACTGCATAGACCCAGATCTGCTGTCACACTATGCAGTGGCAGATCTGGGTGGGTTGGACTCGACTTATAAGTGAGCATATTAGGTAAGTGTTCATTGCACACCATATGATAGACATAGGTCAGCTTTTGAAAATTTGAAACACCTGGAATGACAAAATTGTTCTTCTGCTTGACTGCTTTTGATGTATGTTGCAAATAACTCAGAATATAGGAATATCTTCTATGGGTCCTTAATGTTGATCTTCTGTCATCAACTGATGAACTGATGATGGAGGGGTCCAAATAGTTGTTGTTGTTAAAATTAGAAAAAACCCATCAAAAGCACTTGAATAAAGATTTCTTTAGAAAATTAGAAAATGTCATTGTGAACAGCATATTTTTTTCTAACATCAAAACATTTCCCATTTCCATTTTCAAACGTTCTAATTTTAAACACTTTTAGCATTCTGTGCCAAAGTTCAATAGTCTGGAGAGAAAATGGTTCACACAGACGTGGTGATCTCATTTTCTAGCTTTTTGAATCAAAATATGGTCCATCTAGTATCCCCATCCCCCATGGATACCTCTGGTATTTATGTATGTGTCTGTTATGTACAGGGTTTAATGGCATGTCAGTACAAATTCAGTGACACAGTACCAAGTTAAAGTGAGTTACAGTATTGCAGAAGAAAATGTAAGGAAGATAAACCTTTCCAAAAATAAATAAACATGTTCTACTACAGTATAAAGGATAGACAGTAAAAATGTTAAATTCTTAAAGTTTGAAAATTTGTGAGATCCATGCATATTAATAAAGTCACCTTGCACATAATTTGCAGACCTTGTTACAACTGAAGGCCATATTTCTGATTTAATTTTGATGTTGTTTGGGGTTTAACACCATTTTGCAGTGCAAGATAGGCTATACATGGCAGCCAGTATAACTGGTGCAGGAAGAACCCCAGAAAACCCTGGTAAGAACCACCAGCCCATGGGAAGCTACTGGTAAGCATTCTCATATACCCTTATTGGGTGAGCCTGAGACTCGAACTCATGTAGACACAGGCGAGATGGCAGTGATCCGTAATGGTGAGCGCTTTACATCACTCGGCCACTAGGGACTCCAAAGTCGTACATGCAATTAGACTATGCTATTACTGTTGATGACATCTCTTTGTTAGATAGTGACATGATCATGAAAATTGGTACTATCTTTGGACACCATAATTTACAAAAGTCAGTGACTTATTTAAACTGAGGTTAAAGCCTGCAATCAATACCAATGTAGCAACAAAAATGAACCCTCTCAGACAGAGGTGAAATCACAGTGATAAGTAAAGGTGAGTGCGTTAGACCACTTGGCCACATGGGGCACATAATCTTATTTGATTAAACATAGAAGAAATATTATATCATCAAGCTATCAGATGAGTTTGATAATGAGCACGAATCACCCCAAAATAATGAGATGCTCTGGCATCTGATTGATGGAACTTGTTTGCCACTCACGAGACTATATTTCTGATCTGATTATCATACATCTGGGTGATTGAGGTTTCTACATCTCTTGCGGCTTTATTTTGGACCTGATTTTGATTAAACTTCATCACTTTGCTAATGTCATGAAGATGGATCAGTTTTACTGTGAGTGAGACATAGTAATGAAGTGACCTTATAGCTGATTCAACTAGCATGACACTAATCAAGAGACTGTATTTTATTAGGATTATGATCAGATTTCATAATTAGGCTTATATCATCAAGCTCTCAAATAAGCACGATTATGAGTGAAACCCATATATAGTAATAAGGTCATGTTGCGTCTGATTGGCTGAGCTTGTCAACACTCTAAGCAACTTTATTTCTGATCAGACTTTGTAAATAGTTTTATGTCATCAAGATGTTGGATGAGTTTGATCATGTGCAGATCCTAATATATTTAAGAGGTAATCTTGTATCTAATTGGCTGAACTTACTGTCACTCAGGTGACCAACATGGTATTATAATAATTTTATTTTACCTGGTCTTAGACTGGTTCTATAAATGAAATCAACACATATTGATAAAGTGATCTTGCATCTGATTGCCTGAGATTAGTACCTTCCTAAAGACTTTAATTTTCATCAGATTTCAATAAAACTTGGTAAATAGGTTTATGTTATCAAGATCTGGAATGTGTTTAATTATGTTTGAGATCGATGCCTAATAAGTATGCTATTTTATTTGAAAAAAAATGTTTTTCAAACTATAATAAAATATGTAAATCAACATGATACAGAAAGTATTGGGAGAAAGTTTACTTATTGTTGTGTTTTTATAATACATAATAAGCCTGGTTAGTTAAATGGCCTACTGTTATGTGAATCAGGTGAATAATATCAGGCCCATATGGCATGGATCTCTTGTTCACTTTTTTTTTCAGAGGATCTTACATCAATGGTTATTTCTTAAGAATGTTTTACAGTATGAGTTAAATAAATGCTTAGAGAGTCTTTATGACAAAAACATTACATTAATTGAATGAAAACAAAAGTACAAATTGTGCTTATCAAAGGACCATACATATATTTTTCTCAAGAAAATGCTTCTGGTGGTATAACATCATGCTTCTGGTGCAGTAACATCATGCTTCTGGTGGTATAACATCATAACAATCAACAGTCAGTGCCAGCGTTACTCTGATATCTTGTTGTTTGTGTATTTTGGTTATGTTTGAAATGTTTAATAGTAAAAATATGATATTAGCCAATTAAACACGATATAAAATGACATCATTAACATTGATAATCAGGTTTTAAATATGATAAGTTTATGTCATTAAATGTTGTAGCCACTTCTGTCCTTTAGTATGATAAATGATTTTGGATGTAACTAGATCTTCATGTATATTTTTGTCTCTTTAATTTCATATCATGTGAAATACTTGAATTTCTTGTTCATTTTATTTACTTCCAGTTGAAGAAAATCGTATACATCAGGTTGAAAATGACTACATTAAGAATGTTCAGGAGCAGATATACCAGCTTTTTCTTTATCTGAACCAGAAAGGCATCTTGACTAAAAGTAGTATAATGGAGGCACTTGAGAGTATAAGTAGAAATGACCTGGCTGCAAAGTACAGTGAAGAGGAATTTTCTGATAGTTGAAGTGGAGAAAATAACAGCAGAAAGGTGTTTATGGACTGCAAGTGCATTTTACTCCATACTCTTAATTTCAAGTCATTATCAGTTGTGGGGTACTGAGTGTCATGGGGTACCAATTGTGTAGGGTACCGATTGTTGTAGGGTACCAATTGTTGTAGGGTACCAGTTTTCACAGATATTATGGTTGCTTCTAACTGTGAATTTTAAGGACTCATATCAGTGATAATTCTATGGAAAACATGAAGACCCTCATCTGATATTGATGATTGTCATATGGAAACATGAAGAACCTCATCTCATATCGATGATTGTCCTATGGAAAACATGAAGACCCTCATCTCCTATCGATGATTGTTCTATGGAAACATGAAGACCCTTATCTTGTATCGATGATTGTCCTATGGAAAACATGAAGACCCTCATCTCATATCGATGAATGTCCTATGGAAAACATGAAGACCCTCATCTCATATCAATGAATGTCCTATGGAAACATGAATACCCTCATTTCATATCGATGAATGTCCTATGGAAAACACGAAGAACCTCATCTCATATTGATGAATGTCCTATGAAAACATGGAGACCCTCATCTCATATTGATGATTGTCCTATGGAAAGCATGAAGACCCTCATCTCCTATCGATGAATGTCCTATGGAAACATGAAGACCCTTATCTTGTATTGATGATTGTCCTATGGAAACATGAACACCCTCATCTCATATCAGTGAATTTACATACCACAGTAAATGAGCGAATTCACAGTATTTTGGTTTTTATTGCATCTTATTGCAGTGTCCCCAATTCATTTTGAAATTGCCTTTGACTTACTTTGTAACTTCATTCAATTAGGCATTGCAAACTACTTAAACTTGACAGCAGTTTGAACACTTTTTTCGATTTTTGCGGAGACAGATGAAGTTAAGTCTGATCATGTAAGTATATTTCATAAATTATTAGGTCATTTGTGTGCAAATCTTTTGCTCTCTTAATTTACTTTTTGTTTTGCCAAGATATTAGGTCTTAGGTGGGGACTCCTAAAGGGTATGGCTTAAACAGGATGTGCCTAATCACAAAACACAAAAGGAAATGAGCAGAAAAGAACAAAACTTAAATAGGAATCAACTAAAATGAACCAAAACTGAACAAATTTCAACTGAAAATTATCATAAAAGAACCAGTTGTAAAGTTAGTTATCTTTACAATCATGAAGTTATGTTTTAAGTGACTCAGAACTTTGTCCAGAACCATTTTTGCACCTAGTTTTAGGTGAAAACCTTTTTAATTTGTTATCAGATTGAAAGCTGACTGGAGTTTAGGATGACTTCTGCCTGTGTTTTGAGAAGGTCCCATCTTTATGGAATTTAACCTTATATCATAGATCAAATAACAATTTTGCACATTTTGACATTTTCACTAAAATTTCATAAACCATGGCCAACACTTATATCAAGTGAAAAAAATAGTATAAAGCATCTTTTTCTGTTGAATTATGTTGAATTCCAGATAGGATTGCATATGAGAATTTTATCGTGCAAAGGAAGCACATGACAAGACTTTACCCCCTTTGATAATTGCATACTGTTCTGTGTTTAATGATGATCTTCATTGAGTGGGGTCCTGTTTGAGGAGTATAGATTATTTCTAGAAATACTACAATACGCAAACCACTTTTCTCTCACAGCCATATTCATAGACTGTGAATTGCATATTTTATTAATATTATGACAAGAATTCTGTCATGTGGTGTAGACTAAAATGATTTATTATGGTCAAAGAAGGACAGTTAAAACTAACCCCTAGACTGCCCATACATATAAAAAATGACTGAACAATATCACCATGTGGACAGGCGTAAAAGCTAATTGTGGGTAATTTGTATTTATACAATACTAAGTAAGTATAGGTCATTTTTACGGACCTTGTTTTCTGCAAAAACATCAAAATGTGCAAAACTTACCAGACCAGTTAGGTAAGTTTAGGTTCAATTAAGGTCTGACCTTTCTGAGATGTTTGTAGTAATGGGCAAGAGTTATTGCCCTTTGTCTATTGATATAGACAGGGAAAGACAAATTTTTGTCTTTTAGTAGGGCTGGATTTGCAAGGTAGCAGGCTAATATTGCTAAAGTAATGTGATTGAGGAATGTATTCAAAGAAGAAACTATTGTTACTTGTATTAGATAAGGTTTTTAATTACGAAAATTATAACTAATTCTCATGAAGCTAGTAAAGAATAATTTGCTTTCAAGAATTTTTTTAATGTCATTGACTGAAGTAGAGATTCAAAGAACGGACTGGAAATTCTAAAATGATAATAAATTATATGCATTCTTTTATCATGTTTATTTTTAATTTGAAAACTGCTTTGAACGTTTAGGTGATTTTCAAAAGGGGTCACCACAGTGATACAATACCAGCATCATTTTGTTACTTGCAATAAACTGAATTTGTTTGGTGTGAAATGGTATTCATCGCATTCTATTTTATAGCTACAGTAGTCTCACATACTAAGACACCTGCATGCTAGTCATTTACTAAATATTGGTTGATAGTAAAGGATTTCAACCTCACTATAAAGAGGGTCAGTTTTGGTAGAATCGTTTTAGAATATACCGGGTACTCCAGGTGCAAATAGGTCAAAACACTTTACAGTTTTGTGCCTTCCAAAAATGCCAGTATTTGTGTTCTCATTTAAATATTAACATGGATTGCAAATACAGAAGTAAATGAAAATAAGTTTGCATGTTTTGGGGTAACTTTGGAGAAAAAAAGCCATATCATAGTGTATTGTAACCTGATGATATGCAAATAGGTTTTCTGTGTATGCACATACTGCAAAAGTATTTTCTAGTTATGATAACTGTAAAGCTAGCCTTTATAGCAAACGTGTCTGTACATATACTGTACATACTGGCTTAAAAGAGTCCACTGAAAACTGCACAGACCCAAATCTGCTGGCACATTATGTGATGGCAGATCTGGGACAGTGCAGTTTGTTAGGAGTAATTGGTAGAACAACAACATAGGCTGTGATCTGCCATAATTTTGATTTGCACTGGCAGATCAGGGTCTATTTTGTTTGCGTTTGGAATTCACTTATAAGTGAGTAAATACAGTAGTTATTTCTATGCATATGTCTGAATGCTGTTTGTTATATTTCAGATTTTTTGATGTGTCATGGAAATCCAGTAAATATTTAAGTCAGACTATGTGATTTTGTGTTAGAATGCATACGTATGTGCATACACATTTAGTACTCCTGTAACATTAAAGTCTTCAGTGATATTCTTTATGTCTGTGTGTTCTTTGATATTTACATTTCTTTTGTAGGATATTTCAGGACTTGGTTATTTAAAAATTGTTTTAAGTCTGATGTATGTAGTGTTTGTCAATTTGTCAGAGGTCTTTCAGGTAAAATAGCTTTTAAATTAATTATGTTACCAAATTTTATTTGATGATGATGATGATGATGATTACTGTTTATATTAAGTTCTGTACAAGTAACCATTTTGATTGGATGAATTTGTTTGTTTGGTACTAATTCATCATTGTGTGTGACTTTTACTGTGAGATTTACCAGTCAGTACTCTTGAGTCCACCACTAGGTTTGGTGATCTTAGGAAAAATGTACTCTGGGTCAAGACATATTGAATAATTTCTTTTTTCTCATGCAGTAGGTAAGATGGTCTCTGATGATAATGTTATTGCTACAGAATTTGAGATCTGAGTCCTACAACAGCTTTCTTTGTACCCATATTCACCCTCTGCTCAATATTGTCATTCTGTATTAAATACCACATGTCATGGATAGTTTGAGATCCGAGTCCTACAGGAGCTTTCCTTGTACCCATATGCACCCTCTGCTAAATATTACCGTGCTGCATTAAATACCCCATATCATGGAACACTATGAAGCAGTTGTATAATTGCTAATTATACAAGATTGACATTTTTATGTGAATTGATATGGGCATGTTGTGATTCATAGTAAGAGATATAATTTATTCCTACATTCAGAATAACATAAAATTGTAATAATAATATTTCTTATGTGCCAAATGAATATACATCTAAATATTGTTTTTTTTTATTATTGTATTGGTAATTAACTCAAGACTAAAGGTTGTAAAACAGATTGTGTTTGTGCACTATATTCGTTTGCTGAAATATTTTTTGTTGTTTTTGACTGCATCATTTTATATATATCTGTTATAGTATATTTTTTTATTTCATGTTACTCTCAATTGTATATGTCTTTCAAGTCAACATAACATTTATATCATTTCCATCATTTGTAGTTTGTTAGTCCAGATTAATTGTATGGCATTATCATATTGTATAAGATTTGCATAATTTACAACATTGCTTTGTTATTTACATTGAATGGAACATGCACTGTATATACTTACTTGTAAGTCAAGCCCATCAGCAAACAACATAGACCCTGATTTGCTGGCATTTTAGATCATGTTTTGTATTCTTTGTTCTATTATCTCTAACAAACTACATGTAAGTAGACCCAGATTTCCTATAACATCATGACAGAATTAATGTTTTATTTGCTGTGCATTTTATTCAAATTTAATTGCCACCAAGGTTGAAAATGTCATGCTGTGAATGTTATCATAAACATTATTTTTGTATAATGCTATGTACCACACCTTATACTGTGCTTATCCGAAGTTCCTGCTGAAATGGACTGGTTCAAGTGCTGTGTTTTGTTAGAACTGCTACACTGCAACATCAGAATTTTTTGTGCTGTACGAGTATTTCAGGATGCTTTTTGATTACAGGCCTTATTCTTGTGGAAATCCATTTTGTTTGACTTTGATATTTTGATACATAATGTATGTACTAAACACCTGACTCTGATTGATCATGTAAAAATAATAATGATAATAAGCTTACTGAATGCAAATAATGTTTTCTGTGCAATTAAAAAATACTTTAAACTCTTGGACTCAAACACTTCTCTCCTGCTGTGCCAATGTTTTCAGACAGCAAAACATGTACAATCCCTGCAACTGAAGAGAAAATTAAATTGATTATCAGGGTAGAAGCAAGTAAATTCACATTATTAAGTATATTTTTAAATCAGATCCTCAAATTACACATTTTTAAATTGGTTGTTTGTGCTAGTCATCAATTATTGCGAATATATACCCTAAACAAGCAATCGTGCCGAAGCTGCATTTAATTTGCATTCCATTTGTGTTCCACTTGTGTTACATTTGCATTTCATTTGTGTTTTGTTTTTAATTATGTTTATGTTTTCATTTCATCTTTTGTTTTGTCAGTTATTGTTTATGGTCTCAGAAGTGCATTTTGATCACTTCAGTCCATTGTTTCCATTTGTTGTTACTGGTTTGGAATAAAATATAAATGGAAACTGGTATTCCATTTTTGAGAATGTTAGAGTGAGAGAACTATAGCTTTCTTTTCATGTCTTATTAGAAGCCATCTTCAATGAAATAGCAGATGCATAAAATAGAAAAGGTATAATTGTATTTATAATAAATTGAAATAACAGTTACTACATTAAAGATAAAAATGTAATAGAGTATTTGTCAGCAAATATTATTTCTTATTTCATTGAGATAAAGATAATACAACTATAGACAACGATGATGTGATGATATCATCACATCAGTTGTGGTTGTTTTTGTATGTCTGCTTTAGCTAAAATAAAGGCACAGCTTGTAAGGGCTGAAATTTTGTCAATCAATGGAAATAATTGGATCTTGAATTACCATGGAAAAGGGGTGTTCACTCGTGCAAATTTAATGGCAGCTTGAAGATAATTGATTTTCAGATCCAGTCTTAATCATACAATGCATTCAAATTTCAGTTTCTTTTTTATCCTTCATTATTATGCCTTCTACAGTGTGCAGTTGTGCTGTTTTTTGTTTTGAAAATGTGCTTCTAAGATCTCAATTTACACATGATAGCACTTGTACTGTAACATTTATAAGCTTAATAAATTAATATCAGATTTCATTAGCCACTTTATTTTTATTCACACTAGGTCTTAACCAGTATTAAGTGTTTTTTGAAGAAGCTGCTTAATATATTGCTACTAACTCAGATGAGTTAAGTATTCATGAATGATAGGTGTACGTTGAATGATAGGTGTACGTTGAATGATAGGTGTGCGTTGAAGACTAAAACAAAGATCTTAAAGCACAGCAATGTTTAGTTGAGAAATGGAAGGGGATCCAAGTGTATATGACTTGATTCGATGAGCATTTCATCACAGTGCCAAGGAATATCAACATCAAGAGGTTACAAGAAATCACACAATGATCTAATATCAAAGTCAAGTTGGTATTTTTGCTGTCATTTACAGCACTGCTTGAGAATTTCTTCAGTCAGCATCTGGCAGATGTACCAATGGTACACCTTCTATAAAGTAAAATGGGAAAGTTGGTGTAGGCCATTTTGCGAAGAGTTGTTAATATAGACAGTGTCAGTGTCACTATGCCAGATAATCTGAAGGTCCTTAAAATTTGCATCAACAACAGCTGAATGATCAAGACATTTTTGTTGGAGAGGTGAGGAAGGAACTTTATGAAGCTGAAGACAGAGTCACAGCACAGAGATTCTGGGAATCCATTCATTCCATTGTGCAGTAACACAGAACTTGATCAGTAGAACTTCCATTTGAAAATAAGCTGATTTAAACACTGGCTTGTTTATCACCAGTAGATTTGATAAAGATTCTGTAACAGTAGAGATTTTAGCAATGCACCTACATATTGAAGAGAATGTTGTTACTAACTCTGTTGATGAGTGGAAGGTATATTAGACAGAGAGTGAAATTCAAAAATAGGAATGAGTTGATCAGTACCTGAAACAGGTGTTAATAGAACTTTGATGCTACCTCATGGCAGCACTAATGGAGAAGTCTCAGTGAAATGAACAACATTGTGGTTGTAAAGGACAGAGTGGGTTTGAGTCTCAGGCTCAGCCAAGGGATGTGAGACAGCTTGCCAGTAAATTCCCTAGAGTCAATGGTTCTTCCCATTGTTTTCCCTAGTTCTTCCTCCACCAGTTAGGCTGGCTGCCTTGTGTAGCCTATCATGTGCTGAAAAACAGCATTAATCTATGACAACAACAAAAACAATAAAGGACAGAAATAACTTATGGAAGAAAACTTTGATTGGAATCAGAACAGTGGAAGACACTATTAAGTTTAGTGATTCTGAGTTCAGCCAGCCAGGCAGATAAATATCCACAAAACAGGGAGGAATTAATGTATTAAAAAGTAGCCAGCAACAGCTACAAACAAAGGTTGGTTGAGGAAAAGGCTGATTTCTTCCTATGATACAAAAGTCTGGAGAAATGGCATCTGTATAGTTGATGTTTAACTGTATTTATTTTACACCAGTTTGAGTTGACACTAACTGGGGCTAAATGTACCTTACAGCAACATAGTACAAAACAGTACCTTACTACAACAGTGACAGTAAACTTGTATATAGTCTGTTTATATATCACTTGTTTTGATTATTCTTGAGCTTTGAGAATATTGCTCTGAAATGTGTTTTCTTCCACAAGTGTTTGCCTGGATCGTCTGAAGTTTTAAATTTAAGGTGTGACAAAGGCAGTCACAGCTATGCTCAGTCCAAACAATTGCTTCATGAAGTGGTTATTTATAGGATTTTCTGTCTCATCCATTCTACCATGTCCAAGTTGCCACTATTATTTCATTAAACCTATTGATATAAAACATCAAATTGTGTGAGTTTTGGAATGAGGGTGTTTCTTGAGCAGAAAGCAGGTTTCTGTGACCTATTTTCCAGGTTTTATTCAACTTTACTTATAAATGGTGAACAGGCTATTCCAATACATTTTCATCTGTTGCCACCAGATATGCACTTTGGGTGCATCTTGGAAAGAAACAGCATTGTTGCACTAAGCTGATTCACTCTGATATAGTTTCCAGAATTTATTCAACACTGCTGAATATTAGTACATTGGCTCTAAATTTCGGCAGCATTTCACTTTCAACCGTCAATGTCATTCTAATGGTGCATTATGGGATGAACATGTGTTGGACATTGCAAAATAATGAGTTCATGATTTAATTTTATTTTGCCACGTTAAATCAAAATGGGATCAGGAATACAGTCTTGTGATAACAAGCTCAGCAAATCAGATGCAAGATCACAGGATTCATGTGTGGATTTTTTTTAACTTGTGTGAGATTTTGGTCACATAAGCCTATTCCAAGTTTGATCATAATTGGATCAAAGATATTGATTCTACAGTTGTAGCAAGCTCAGCCAAATAGATCAAGATCAAGCTCAGCCAAATAGATCAAGATCAAGCTCAGCCAATCAGATCAAGATCAAGCTCAGCCAAATAGATCAAGATCAAGCTCAGCCAAACGATCAAGATCAAGCTCAGCCAATCAAATTGGGATCAAGCTCAGCCAATCAGATCAAGATCAAGCTCAGCCAAATAGATCAAGATCAAGCTCAGCCAATCAGATCAAGGTCAAGCTCAGCCAAATAGATCAAGATCAAGCTCAGCCAATCAGATCAAGATCAAGCTCCGCCAATCAAATCGGAATCAAGCTCAGCCAATCAGATCAAGATCAAGCTCAGCCAAATAGATCAAGATCAAGCTCAGCCAAATAGATCAAGATCAAGCTCAGCCAATCAAATCGGGATCAAGCTCAGCCAATCAAATCAAGATCAAGCTCAGCCAATCAGATCAAGATCAAGCTCAGCCAATCAAATCAGGATCAAGCTCAGCCAATCAAATCAGGATCAAGCTCATTATCATGCTCTTTCTGAAACTGAAATGATATAAATCCACATTCCATGTTGGATCAAAATCAGATCAGAAATATGACCTTGAGAGTAGTGACAAGCTCAGGAAATCAGATGTAAGATCATTTCATTTATATGCTTGGATCTTGATCATAATCTAATTTTTCTCAAATCTTTGTGATATAAGCAATGTTCCAAATCAGAAATAAAAAAGATAACGGTTTCCACATAATAACAAGCTCAGCCAATCAGATTCAAAATCAACTCGTTAGTACACATGGGTCTAACTCATTATCAGCCTCTTGCAAGGCTTTTATGATATAAGCTTATATTCCAAGTGTGACCAAAATTGCATCAGATATGTGGATTTCAGAGTATGAACAATTGGACAATCAGATTTAAGATCAACTTATTACTTATTGTATGTATCACGCTCATTATCAATCTTGCATGAGATATTGATTATAGAAGCCTAATGTTTCAAGTCTGATCATAATTGGATTAGAGAATGGGTAAATTGGATATGAAATTGTGGTTTCCTAAGAATGGTAACAAGCTCAACTAATTAGATACAAGATCATGTCATTAGCATGCATTTATCTCTGTCATTATCAAACTCCTAGATCATGACAATATAAGGTGTATTGGCATTTGTGATAACCAGAATCGTCCATGAATTTCAACATTTTCAAAAAGCAATTTGTTAGAATAAAAACATATTTATCAGATTACAATATAGGAGCATGTGCTGTGGTCTCCAAAGTATTTGCTTCAAAGTCTGACATGTTTGATGTTACTGGTAAGGGACAAAGGAACATGCGGGGTACATTATTTAGCAATAAATTAAACTTTTATAGCTTGAAAATAAAAAGTCAGAAAATAAGGGGGACTCATGAGAGAGAAAATAATAGTTAATATTGGGTTATGTCTAAAGTTGAACCAGGTCTTGAATGGAAAATTTCTTTATGTGATTATTTTCTGGTACAGTAATATTCTTATTGGTTATATAACAGAATATATTGGGGGTGGGGTGGAGGTGGTAATTTGAAATAATGTAATAGTGACATACACATTTTATTCTTTGAAATGTATAATTTGCTATCTCTGTGATCAGATGGACTCAAAAAGTATATTTCTTTATCAGACTGTTCTTCCACAATGATTTAAATAGAATTAGCTGTAGACTTGTTAGTTAATGTCTTCCAGCTAGTAAATGCCAATTAACCTGGTGAAAGTCTTGTAGATAAATTTTCTGATCACATGTTTGAAGTACACCTCTTCAGTTACATATTCTTGAACATGTCCCATCCCAACCATTTGTTGTATTCAGTAAATATCATATCAAATCCATCTGGACGTTGTTATTATTACTTGTTGTTCTACTCGACATTTCAGCAAATTCAGCTTATTATTAGCAGTGATCACAATCGTTTCTAAAAACATTATAACACTTTTTATTTTAAAGCTTTTGCATCAAGCATTAGTAAAACTGCAAAAGACCATTTAACAACTAAAGTATTAATTAGTAATTTATTGCCAACAACTCATAAATTTGCAGCTGCAACATTGGTGCACCGGAAACACACGCCTTACCAACCTTTACAAAGTTTCAAAACTTATGAAGTTTTATCCTTCTTTATTACATCCCTATAATGTTCTATCTCTTTAATTATATCATTTTAGTTTCATTATTGCTCATCAACCTTTTATTTATTCCTCTGTTGCTAGGTAATTCTGTTAAATAATTAATTATCTTGTATGATAGTGTCTCTTTTGCTAATAGACAGTCAATCATAAATTGACCAGAAAGAATTTGGAATAACCAATTATAATTCTTCCATACCAATATTAGTTGGTGAATATATTTTAAAATTCAAGAACCTCTTCAAAAGCATACTGTACTTACTGTAACATTTAAATTTAATGTCACTTGGTAAAAAGTGTAAATTATGCTGCTCGTATAAATCATGTAATAATATAAATTTTTATCAAATTATGATTTCTTCTTACTAATACAGGATTTCTAATAATGGATTCATTGTATCACAAAGTATGCTTGATAGCCTTTGCTAGTTCCTTTGTACACATACTCCTATATTTGCTATAGGAATTGCAACTAAACAAACTATTGAGTAAATAATGGTGTAGCCTATTTTAACATGTAAGTTCTGAAATGCAGCCATGCTGTGAAAAGATTTATCATTAATTTTTCTACTTAAATTTTCTTTTTAAAATTTTTGTGGCATTTTTCCAAGTTGTTTTTCAGGTTCAGGTAAATTAAGAGTTTTTGTAACATTTGTGATGTTCCCATCCTTAGTGATTTAACCTTTAAATTTTCTTTACTTTTATTTTGAAGAATTTGTTTGCTTCATTTAATTTATTTTGTATGTAAATTATAGTTTTCTTAATCATTTATTCAAGGTGCTTTCAAGTTTATTTTTCAAGCTACCATCAAGATTGTTTTTTTTTTTCTCTTTTGGCCCAAGTTATTTACAAGTTATTTTCAGATTATCTTCAAGTTATTTAAAAGTTGCTTTCAAGCTATTTTATGTTTCTTTCTAAGTACTTTTTAAATTTATTTTCAAGTTTCCTTCAAGTTATTTTGGACTTAATTTTTACTTACAAATGTCTTAAAATAGCTCTTGATTTTTAAAGTAACTAGGTCTTAGTTTTCTAGTACTTGTTCAATTTGCTCACTTTCTTTTTAAATTCAAAGTGTTCAGAAGTTGTCAAGCAAGCACTTAATGCTGAAATTGATAATCCAAACCTAAAAGATAAAACCCTTCAAAAGTATACATTTCCGTTTGTTGCTTAGCAGTCTTCTTTCCACTCTTAATACAATTCATTCAAGTTATCAACTGTATGAAATTTACTCATCAGAGATATTATTCCTTGCATCTGACAATGACCTTGATACTTCAGCAAATCAAAATTTACAAAACATTGATATGCATGCTTGATTGAGAATGGTAGTCATCAGAAATATCAGGTTTAGGCGCAATTTTCTATTGCAACATATTCTACAGATATTTAGAACCCTTACAAAATTTTTGTTTAGCCTAGTGTAGATTTATGTATTTATTTTTTAGGTTACGCATTTTCGTTGTTCTGCTTAGCCTAGTGTAGATTTATGTATTTATTTTTTAGGTTACACATTTTCGTTGTTCTGCTTAGCCTAGTGTAGATCTATGTATTTATTTTTTAGGTTACGCATTTTCATTGTTCTGCAAAACATGGCATCTACCTTGGATCTTTAATTCATGAACTGGAAACTGGCCTTTTTGTTTCCAAGAAGAATGATTGTTCATTAAATCTTCAAGTGCTTGTTTTGTTTCCAAGGAGAATGATTGTGCATTAAATCTTTAAATTTGTGTTTGGTTGCAATAATTAAATCAATGAAAATTGGGTCTGCTGTAAAAAAGTTAATTCACATTATGTTTTATGTTGTCACTGAATAATTAAAAATAAATAAAATTATTATCTCACATGTGACAGCATTCCTGTGACCTTATTAACACATGACCAATCAATCCCTATGACCTTAACTGCTAATCTTAAAGCCACCTCTCAACTTTTAAAGCCTACAGTCCTCTTTAAAAAAAATAGGCACCTAATCTAACAATAACAAACAAACGTATTAGAAACAGAAGACATCAGCATTTCATACAGTTCTCATTTTTGTAAAAACCCAAATGCTAGTCAACAAATCCAGTGACCTTCACCCTTTGGATCCATCATCCCCAAATATGGTGGATGTACACAAGTAAATCTGGTGTAAAGTCAAGCGCCTATCTATAAACATATAATGTAAGTTTATTTTCCCTAACCATCTAGTTTGACCTTGATAATTCATCTTTTGACATCTGTAGCAATATCATATATCCCACATTGATCATATTTCTTATGTCAGATGACAATTCATCCATTTCACAATACTGCCAGAAACCTGTTTCCTATGACCTTGTTCTTCAACCTTTCTGGCCTTCAATATCGAACAATAAGGAAGTTCTTTACTTCAAATGAAGTTATGGGTCAAGTTGGATATCTGCTGATGAAAACAAGAATTTTACTTAATGCTACGAAGTGCTTGCTCTGTTGACACATAATTCAACTAAAGGCCAAAGTGGGCCTGACACTGCTCATCTGCCAAATGCATGTACAGATGAACAATAAATAAATCTGGGTCAGTTCAATACTTTAGGTATACATTTCTTTCAGTTTTATTGGTTTGCTTATGTTGTGAAAAGAATTCTTTTAAGGTTTATCTATTTTGTAAATATTCATTTATTTTTTAATGACACATCAGCATTATTATTTAACACTGAAATAACTCTATAGTTGGAGGAGTTTGGTCAAATCTGCTTAAATTCTCATCATACAGCAGTGTTTGCTTCTTAGATAATATTAAAATGTATGAGCATAATTAATAAAATCAACCATATTTGATAGAAGATTGGATACATTCTGCCAAATCTGATCAAATTCAGTTTTGTGGTTTTTGAGATAAAGACAAACTTTGTTAATCCATGTTTGACAGTTTTTGGCATGAAATCAGTGAAGGTTTTCAATTTTAATATTGAAAGCCATATCTGGCACTGGATTGGCATCATTTATAGAAAACTTAAAGCTGTTCAGATCACGATGCTCTCTGTCAAATTTTGTCTTATTCTGTTCAGCAGTTTGTAAATAAAACTTGTTTACAATTCTTTTTTTAGTAATGGGGACCATATTTTACAGTGGATTTGCATCATTTGTATAAATTTAATAGCCCTTCTTGCCAGAATGTTCTCTTCTGATTTTGGTCCTATTGTGTTTAGTGATTTCTTAGAATTTGGTGAAAGAATTTTCTATTTTTAGTAACAGAAACCCTATTTAAAGGTGGATCAGCATAATTTTTATATAATTTAAAAGTCCTTTATGCCTGGATAATTACTGTCAAAGTTAGCTATACCATGTTCAGCAGTTTTGAGATGAAGTCATTTAAATGTTTCTATTTCTTGCAATGTTGGCCATATTTGATAGTGGACTGGCATTGCTTGCATAAAAATTTGAAGCCTTTTATGCCAGGATTCTTATTGTAAAATATCATTTGCAGGTTTTACTATTTTTAGTAACAGCAGCCAGATTTAAATGCAGACTGATATCATTTGTGAAAAGTTTGTATGCCCTGCTTGCCATGATCATATCTTCAATCTCTGATTGAAATTGGTCCAGTGGTTTTGAGAAGTTAAAAATAGCAAATGTTGATGGCAACACACTGACATAAGATACATGCTGGACATCAAATACAGCATGCTGAACAAATTGCTATAAGATATGCTCACTTGGCCATATAATCTGGTGAACCAACAACCTTGCCAAATCAGCAAAGCAGCAAAAGTTGGTAACAGTGGCCTACTTTTTCCCAGCGAATAGTATCCTTCAACTGAAGATGAATATACTATACTGATCAAAATTTTATGGCAGTTTTAGAGAAACTGAGTTATATGCAAAATCTGTAAGCAATCACTGAAGCATGAAAAGTCACTCTTACCTAAAATAGTTATATGCAAAATCTGCAAGCAATCACTGAAGCATGAAAAGTCACTCTTACCTAAAATAGTTATATGCAAAATCTGCAAGCAATCACTGAAGCATGAAAAATAACTTTTATCTAAAATAATTTCAGAGAATCAAATATAAAAACTTAACATTAATGCATACACCAATAACTCTGACAATGGCCACTTTGATCCCTTTGGCTTGTGCAATAATTGACTAGTCAAATCCTTTGAATGTGGTCTAATTTGTGCACATTATAAGTGCCCTATCTACTGTGAAATGTTCACTGAGAACAGAGTAATATAATATCATATATAGACTATACCAGCAGGTGCTGGGAACCTTCAAGTGTCTTCTCAATTTCAGGCTAAACAGCGAGTTGAAAATTCATATGAACAGTACTCCCTCAGTATGATGTTTATAGGAGGCACAAAAGTGGATCAACATACAGGTGAAGTTGTCTTATATTGAGGTATCATTTACATACTGCTACTATTAATAAAATGAGTTACATGACCATACCTATGTCAACAATGACAACTCTATCAGCACTGTGATACATTACTTTGTGTCTGAGACAGCAATGACAATTTTATCAGCAATGTGATGCCATTCATGTCTGAGACAGCAATGACAACTCTATCAGCAATGTGATGCCATTACTTCATGTCTGAGACTGCAATGACAACTCTATTAGCAATGTGATACCATTCGTGTCGGAGACAGCAATGACAACTCTATCATCAATGTGATGCCATTACTTCATGTCTGAGACAGCAATTGTAACAGGATGAACCGGGTTGGGGTCAGATTATTACAACGATGACACTAAGAATGATAACAAAAATAAGATATTTATTTATGCATGATTAAAGATAGAAAAATCCTACACCAAACTTGTGCACATAAATTCCAACATTGGAGTTTTAGTACAATGATGCACACTGAGTTAAATAACCGATGTAACGAAAAATGATCTTATTCCTAACTGGAATGAATTGTAATGTGTAATTTAAAATGAATAGTCAACATTAATGAATGAATTGAAATTAAACGAAAATTAAGCACATAAATAAACAATGATTAATCACTCAAACAATGTAATGATCATGTTTTCACTCAGTTAATGATGATGGCGATTCTCTCTCAGTAATAGATGATTTCCACACAAATAATGGTAATAATGATTTTCAAAAACAATAACACGATTTCACTCAAACAGTGATAAATGTTTTCATATAAATTGGGATATATATCTTGTGGCATCCAGTTCACAAGCATAAGGTATTTTCAGCCCCACAACTCTGCCAGACAGTCAAGGAGCCACCATGAATGGTCTGCCCCTCCTGGTCTGCCTAAGGATCCATAGTAGAACCTCTTTTGTTCCCTGCAGACCCATTGGTCCCTCGCCATGAGATAACCACTATCTTCTTCCATGCCAATGTCACCACCCACAGCAGCATAGTGGTATATACATTCTAATTAAATATGCTACAGCTGTGGTCAGGTTTTCCAAACTAACACCTGTTTTAAGTCAAGATTCGGCAGACCAGATCACATTAGTGAGGTTACAAATTGGGAAATGAGGCTACCCATAGGGTATTATGAATCTGGTACTGTATAATGAAAGGAAATTCTGGTTACTCATGTAAATTTCTCAACCAGTGACATTTTTTGAACTGCCGATAGAACTTTCTGCAATTTAAAGTATGAGCAAAGATCAAAAACAATTGCTGCCTAAGTACAGGAAGAGTACATGATTTTAAAAATGAATCTTATTTGTTAGGAATGGAGAGGTCATTGTACTTGCAAAGAAAATTAGACAGCAAGTGAAATGTCCATTCTTGGGAATAAACCTAAATGGAGTCTATATGGATATAAAATTGTGAATATTTAAACTCTCAAGGAGTATGGTATGTATTTTCATAGTTTACATTTACTGTTTAATTTTATTAATGCTTTTTCTCTGACAAAAACTTCAACTAAACAGGGGCAGTAAGGTTCTAAAACAAAACCCCAAAAACCAAAAACATGAAAAACTAAAATCTCTCTTTCTTATATCAGGCCTTAATATTTTATTCTTATCATGGGGTGCAAGAAGAAAAATGTGATGGAATACGGACTTTATTTACTTTGTGAGTGATTAAGTAAATTTACACATCAATAAATTCCCAGCTATGATCATTTAATCCTTAGAATTCCAATTTACTTCCTTCCTGTCATCAGATCAGCAGATTTCATCAGTAAAACATTCACTTTTATCTACCGGTAGATTGAAATTTTCTTTCATTAGCCTCTTAACTATGACAGAATACACAACCCGATCATCGCTAGCGAAGAGTCGTAAATTTTTTATAAAGTAATGTAGGGTAGAGTGCCATAGCAGATCATTATTTAAAATATAAAAAAATGGTTGAATGATGCTGTTTAAACCAGGCTATTCCTTTTTTCAAGAATTAAGCTTGCGTATGGCGCGTGTTGTTATAGCATTCATTGTTGTTACTTTCAAGGTATTTAGATCTTTCAAAAGCAAAATTGTGTCCATTTTAGTGAGATCCCTTGCTTGACATAAGACCCTGACCTTTAATAACAGCTGCTGGAATATGCTGTCGAGGCAAAATGCAATAATTTCCAAAAATGGCTTCTGAAGCCTGCCATATGCCTTCTTTGGCAAAAGGTGTGAGTGTTGGAGTGCATGAAGGTCTGTGCAATTACACTGTTTTAACTTCTAATGGTTGATTTTAATCTGGGGTTTGTAAATTTTGAAATCACAAGAGTGGGTGGGTAGGGGCTTCTTGTTGTTATTATATGGGTGTAAGACGTTGATACAGATAAATCTTCACATCAAATGACCTGGAAACAGGGAAACAAATGTAGTCTGCAGAATTTATCGCTGTGTAAAAAATTCCCAATCAGTATCATGTGACTGTTTATATCCAATCAGATTGTGGTCAATTCATAAAAATTGGAATTATTATTGTTTAAATCCACACAGCATCATCAATTTTATCATATCTGTAACTCAATAAATTTTCAGGTCAGTGTCATTATATGTATCTAACAATACATGAAACAAATTAGGTACTTTTAATTACATTTAATGATCCTGACCTGAAAGGTTACCGAGTTACATATAGGATAAAATTTGCGATGCTGTGTGGAACAAAGTGAAAAAAGACGAAGACGAGTTTTTGATCTGACCTCATCTTATACTCAGCATCGACTTATAACTATATGGATGAAGGATGAAAAATTTGCTAAATTTGCTCATTGAACTTATACTCCGCATCGACTTAAAGGCCGTCAAATATGGTACTTCATGTCTGAGACATCAGCAACAACTCTTTCAGCAATGTGATACCATAACTTTGTGCCTGAGATGGCAATGACAACACTGTCAGCAATGTAATACCATTATTTCATGTCTGAGACAGCAATGACAACTCTATAAGGAATGTGATTCCATTATTTCATGTCTGAGACAACAGTGACAACTCTCACAGCAATGTGATACTGTTACTTTATTCTGCCAGACAGCAATGTGAGACTATTATTTCATGTCTGAGACAGCAATAAAGAACAGTCAGCAATGTGCATTGTGGCACCATTATTTCATGCCTGAGACAGCAATTACATCTCTATGTGCATTGTGACACCATTATTTCATGTCTGAGACAGCAATTTCATCTCTATGTGCATTGTGACACCATTATTTCATGTCTGAGGCAGCAATTACATCTTTATGTGCATTGTGACACCATTATTTCATGTCTGAGACAGCAATTACATCATTATGTGCATTGACACCCTTATTTCATGTCTGAGACTGTGGCCTGAGCAAAGACACTTGTAACAGCAATGTGATACCTTTACTTCCTGTCTGAATTAGCTACAACAACTCTACCAGCAATGTGTTGTCATTAATTCATGTCTGAATTAGCAAAGACAACTCTATCAGCAATGTGATACCAATAATTCATGTCCATGATGGCAATGACAGCTCTATAGGGAATGTGATACCATTTTTCCACATCTGAGACAGCAGCATTAACTCAATCAGGAATGTGACATCATTACTTCATGTCTTAATGAGCAATACAACTCTATTAATAATGTGATATCATTACTTCAGAAAGTTTTAATGAGCAATGACATCTCTATCAGTAATGTGATATCATTACTTCGTGTCTTAAAGAACAATGACAATTCTATCAGTAATGTGACATCATTATTTCATTTCTTAATGAGCAATGACATCAGTAATCTGAAAAAAATTCCTCAATAAATAGACTCAACTGTATTCAAATGTTCCTTTGTTCCAAATTAGAAACATATTTTAGAAACAGATAAATAAAAAGCCAAAGGCATGAAAATATATATAAATAACCACAAATCTCAGCATATGAAAGTTCATCTGTGGCAGGTTTACATGAAGTTGGTTTTCTTAGACCCCAAATAAAGTGTTCTGATGCGATTTTAATTTTCTTGGTCACTTCCTCAATACTTGTATTAAGAGTCTTCGCAAGGACATCAGCCATAGGAAGTAGATTTGTTGGACAGTTTCTTCTGCATGATTCCAATAGAATCTGCTCCAGAGGAACTTTTGCCAGAAATTCACTAGTGTGCATGCATTCCCTGCTTTCTCCAAGCATTGAATCCCCTATAAATGAAAAATTATGATTACAAATTCTATTAACTCCACTACATATTTGTCACAAGGAATCAAAGCATAATTGTTCTTTTCTGTAAGTGCAATTTGAAAATATTTTGAACCCTGAAATAAAGTATTTTGATTCTTTTGTATTGTTTCTAATTTATAAAATCTGGCATGACTCACAAAGGCCTGACAGCACACTTGAGATATGATTTGTTAAATGAGGGGTCAAGTTTGAGAAGAGAATGCCTTTTTCAAAAAAAATGGCCAAGTTTCTGTTTTTAACTTAAAACTGCTATTTCAGCTGGAATGTGTTTTTTTTCTGTTATGTATATTTAATTTGTATAGTTTGTTGGGTTTTATTTCAATGATTATATGTTATGTATATCTTTATTTTGTAATTGACCTTAGTCCAAAATCAAGATAATGGTCTACCTGACCACTGACATTTATTTTGTAAACAACACAATACATAATATATTTTTATGATTATAGAATAAATATTCAGATCATCATCAATGGAGGTTTAACAAGTTTATTTGAATCTGAGTCTAGGACATCAATTTTCCACTTGAAAATTCCAAAACTTGTTGACAACTTTGAATGTTTTACAGAGGAGACTGACCTACATTCTGCATCTATTATTGTGTCTTAGTTTTTTCTATTAATGTTGTTTACTTGGAAAATTACTCATTCTTGGCTTAACATCTGAAGTGGTATCAGTCTTATTTTTGTGTTCAGTTTTTAATTTGGGTGGATTTAATTATTCAAATTATTATTCACTGGAATTACAATGTGTTTAATAAAATTCTTGGAGTAAACAATAACTTGGAATTATAGTGAATTCAGTCAAGGACATTTTGGATTATATTATTGCGATACATCAAAAGACTTTTAACACATCACCACAATCCAGGCCTTTGGCACATTAGTACAGTCAAGATTTCAGACAAATCCACACATTCAATATTGGAATTATTTGGAATCTCACTGGAATTCAATTGGAACTTCATACACTTTGACTTGTGACAGAACACTTAGGACTTTGTATTCTAGGGAAATGAATTATTTGTTGAATTTTACAAAACTTGATGGGTTTTACTCTTTTGAGTTACTTAGCTTAAGACCATAGAGTTTTAACAATTCAACTAAACCCCTCCACTGTAACCCCTTCTGGATCCATACATACATAATCATAAATGAGTTTTCTATCATGTAGCAAAGTTTAAAAAAATCCCAATAGACAAATGAATTTGATGGTTATCTTTTTATGTTTTTCAATAATAACAATGACAACAGTGGAGTAGAGCTACCTACATGGCTTGTCCAATTGGCAAATCCCCATGTTTTTATTACATAGGTGTCCTTCCAATCCACCCAATCATTTTCTTTTGTGTATTGTTACTCATCAGCATTCTTATTATCCATCCATTTAATATATACGTTTATGACATATCTGATGATCCAGTGTTCTAACAAAATATCCATTAAATATATACATTTATGACATGTCCCAGGACCCACTCAAGAACTCCTCTTCCACACACATATATATATATCCCAACCCATCCAATCACTCCTATTATGTACTGCAATCCAGTTTTGTAATTAAATATTCATTATATATATATATATATATATATATATATATATATATATATATATATATATATATATATATATATTACATTACACACATTCCACTCTTCTTTATTGTGACCCTGGGTTCTAACCAAATATCCATCTAAGACTGCATGTATAAAGATCTGTAAAAAAATAAAACCAATATTAAATGTCACCATAATTGCAATTTTTTTTTATGTCTGATTCTCACACAAGGACCTCAGGAACTGGGATCAATAATTATACTCTTGATGCATATGGTTACCACATGGTCTGCCTACATACTACGAATCCCTAATGAAAACACTTTGGTCCAATACACTGGTTTTACTTAATCCTTTTCTGGGACATGAAGCCCTCTCAATCAAATCATGAAATAGTCAATGTACGTAAGAATCTCACAAGGGCCAAATTTGAATTAAGAAATCAAAAAGGTTTGTGAATTGTTGAGTATAATATCTCTCATTTCTGAGGAATAAAGCAATAATCAGAAGTTGGGCAGGTAAATAAAGCAATTACTAGATGTCTGTTAGGTAAATAAAGCAATAACCAGATGTTTGGCAGGTAAATAAAGCAATAACCAGATGTTTGGCAAGTAAATAAAGCAATAACCAGATGTTTGGCAGGTAAATAAAGCAATAACCAGCTGTTTGGCAAGTAAATAAAGCAATAACCAGATGTTTGGTGGTAAATGCACAATATTACACAGATTCAGAACCATTTCCATTCAGCAATTTAGGACCAGATGTAGTTTAAGACAGATGGATGGACAGACCGATACAGAGTATCAGAATATCCCACTATTCAAATGAAGGGAATAATTAATGGGGGAGTTATCTGGGAAAAGAGGTACATGATCTACATTTGATATGACTACTTGTATAGATCAATATTACAAAATTACCAATACATTGTCTGCAAGTTAATTTTTATTTGTGGGTACCAATTTTCAGGGATTTTGTGGTTGTTTAAAACTTATTTAAAGACCCACTAAAGGATTATATGGACTGGAAATAGCATGGACTCCTCAACCATTAATATTTAAGCTTCAACAACATTGAAATTTGTTTGCAAAACCACAAAATGTTACGGACAAAAATAAATTTATTTTATTTTTTTAATGTGTTTTCCATCTATGTGCAAATCTGAAACCTAGAAATCCAACTTTCACATTGTGTGTTTATTCCTACAACAGTATAAACATCATTAATATCAGTTCTCTCTAGTCATCAAAACTGGCTGGCTTCAACATGTCACCAAGTTTTCATCTATTCTGTTAGAATTAATCCTCAAAGCACACAACTAACAGAAAAAGAACATGAATGTCAAGAGGATGCACTGTTGTCATTCGTAACATATATGAATGTACCACTTACATTATGAAATAAAATCATACTAACTTTAATATGTTTTAATATGTTTTAATAATTACATCTTACAAAATAAGTTAGTGAAAATCTTACAAAAACAAATTTTAATTCTGCTTCAGATCTTATGTTCTATGAAATTAATTTGTCATATACACTGTATGGATCATTTTCAGTGATCAAAATATTTTGATGCACCCTATATTCACCTTTCATTTATGTTCAGGGAAGAGCTCTTGAATAACTTGACTGAAAAAAGGAGAAAAGTGATGGGGAACTGACACAAATTCTCTACAACTGACAACACTTTATAATAACCTAAATGCTAAATATTTGTTGCATTTTCGACCAGGAGTTATTTGCCTTGAAAAGCTCTTTAACAGGAAAACCTGAAAGCTATTAGTATTAATCCTGTTAATTTATAAGATTCCACTCCAGAATTATTGAGCACCACTGTTATTAAAGAAGAAACAGGGTAAAGTTGTTTGCTCTACAACTCTCACATGCCTTTCATTTACTTTGATTGACATTCATTTTTAACCACTATTATGAAAACCATGTGCTGTCAGAAAACAACTGATGTAATTAGGACTGCTTCTGTGTGCTAGTAAAATGTATTTGAAATGACACAAAGCACACTAAAATTATATGTCCTTGAAATAATCATTACTTTTTTCTGAAATGGCGTTTATTAAATTTTAGAATATCAAAAACCTCCAAAGCCATGCAGGGCTACCAAATTACAAAGAAAACAAAAGGTCTATTGTAAAAGTTGCTATGCAAAGGCAGATTCAGAAACACTATTTAATGTTGGTGGTGGGTGGTGTGCAATAAGTAGGCAAGGGATCTGTGGGATGGAACCTGGAAACCCCTGCATTTTAAGCAATTTCAGGGCATAATTTGAACCATTCAACTCTATTGAAAACTTACTCCAGGAAACATTCTGGTTGTTTCGTGTTCATTTGTTTTTTTTTTTTAGTGGGGGGACTCTTGGATCCACCCATGCTATTACACATGAACGTGGAATATTACATATAAGTATATAACATTATAATAACATTACATAGTGAATACAAGAGAATATTTTATTACAATAAAACCAATACACAACCTCTACTTATTGCCCACCCCCATTTCAAGAGTTACTTTACCAATTTTTTGCCAAGTAAAGGTAAATGAATGGATGGAATAAAAGATAAAGAATTGGAATAGTAGTGGTGCATGGTATCTGTTCACTGCACCTTGCTTCAAAGTTCCATGTTACTTACGTGTGTATTTATATTACAGAACTTGCATGACAGTTTGATCGATAAAAATGGTTTAAAGTTTATTGAAACTTTAAAACGCATATTTTCCTAGCATGTCCAGGGCTAATTATTATCAGTTCTGGACATTCTAACATGTCCAGGACTAATTATTATCTGTTCCGGACATTCTTGCAAGTCCAAGGCTAAAATTATTATCTGACAAGGTACTTTTCTAACAAGTCCATGGCTTTTTATCTGACACAGTACTTTCTAATAAATCTATGACCAGGTGCTGTTCTAATAAGTCCATGACTTATGACCAGGTATGTTTCTAATAAGTTCAGGTCTTGTTATGTAACTAAGTACTTTTCTAACAAGTTCATAGCTTTTTATCTAAGCACATTTTTAACATGTCCAGGGTTTTTATGTGATGAGTTACTTTTTAAACAAGTCCAGGGCCTTTATCTTAGTAGGATATTGTTTAAAGTCCTGGATTTATTATCTGACCAGGTACTTTTTTATTTAACAAATGTAGAGTTTATTATCTGACTAGGTACTTTTCTAACTAGTCCAGGGCTTGTTCTTTGACCAGGTGATTTTTTAATAAGTCCAGGTCATATTATCTGACCAGGATATACTCACAAGTTCAGGGCTTATTGTCGGAAGTACTCTTCTAACAAGTCCAGGGCCTATTATCTAATGAAGTTTGTTTTAAACACACCCATGGTTTAATATCTGGCAAGGTACTTTTTAACAAGTCCAGGTTTAATTATCTGACCAGGATATACTTATAAGTCCAGGGTTTGTTATCTGACCAGGGGTATTTACCTGACCAGGTAATTTTGTAACAAGTCTATTGACTATTATTTGATCATATACATAATAAAGATTTGCCAAATTTTGTTAAAAAGGGGTTGGGGTTGGATTGTCAGCAAGTGTTATTGTTGGATAAACAGGACAAGGTGTTAGGATCATATCTTAAATTAAACAATTTATATATATATATATATATATATATATATATATATATATATATATATATATATATAAATGAAAATCAATAATCACTTGTCTTTTAAAAAATATAAACAAAGATTCAGAACAGTAGGAAGATGATAGTACAATTAATATTTCCAATCATCACTAGCTGTAAAATGTGTACCTCATCATCATCATCATCATCATCATCATCGTCATCATCGTCAATCCCTTAACCCAAGAGGTTGTTGGGGCACCACAGTTGATTTTACAACCAATTCTCTCCATCTTTCCCTGTTCTCTACTGCCCTTTGGGAATGTCCAAATCCCATGCCTGTCCACTCTTTAATGTTGTCTTCCCACCTCTTTTTCTGTCTGCCTCTTCTTCTGCACCCTCGTACTGTGCCTTGCAAGATTGTTTTTACCAGTCCAGATGATCCTGAGGCATGACCGTACCACTTCAGTTTGTGCTCTTTTTACAGTGCTCAAGAGGTCTTCATAGGATCCGATGGCTCATTAGATACTGTTGTGGACTTCTTCGTTGGTTACATGGTCAATGTGTGAGATGCCCAAGATCTTGCGGTAGCATCTCATTTTGAAGGTTTGAATCCTTCTTTGTAGATCTGATTGAGCATCCATGTTTCACAAGCATACAGAAAGATGGATATGACAACTGAGTGCATCAGCCTTATTTTGGAACCAAAAGCAATGTTGGTATCTTTCCATATTGGTCTCAACCTTGTTACTGCTGCTTTTGTCTGGGCAATCCTGCAAAGTAGTTCTGGTTTGGAGCCCTCATCTGTGATAATTGATCCCAAGTACTTGAAGCTTGTGACTCTTTCCAGCTTCTGTCCACTGACCTTTATTTCTGCACTGATACTGTTGGTGTTATTTGTCATCAGTTTGTTTTTTTTCCACGACAATCTCTATACCGTATGCTGTGGAGATTGTGTCGAGGCGCTCAACCAAGCCAGCCAGTTCTTTTTCATCTCCTGCTAAACCATCAATATCATCTGCAAAGTGAAGGTTGGTGATTGTTCTTCCTCCAATGCTGACAGTGCCCTTGTGGTCATACAAGACATCCTCCATGATCCTTTCCAGGAAAATGTTGAAGAGTGTAGGTGACAGTATACATCCCTGTCCAACTCCAACTGTTGTTCAAAACCAATCTCCTCTGCTGCCATTGATGAGGACAGTACTGGTGGCTTTGTCATAAAGGTGCTCAACAACCTGCACCAGGTGTGAGCTGATGTTGTACTTCCTCATAGTTACCCATAAGGGCGCATGTCATACCCTATCAAAGGCCTTTTCGAAATCTATAAAGACATGGTATAGATTCTGCTGATGCTGAAGGTATTTTTTCTCACAAAGGAGTCTGAGATTGAAGATTTGTTCTGTGGTACTCCTTCCTGCTTGGAAGCCTACCTGCTCTTCAGCAATAATTTTCTCTGCTTGAGGCTTTAGTCTGTTGAGAATTATCTTCAGCATGACTTTGCTCGGGTGACTGATCAGACAGATGGTTTTGTAGTTTTGGCATAGCTGTAGGTTTCCTTTCTTGGGGAGCATGATGACCGAGGATTGAGTCCATGTGGTCGGCCATTCTCCTGTCTGCCATATCTTGTTACAGATTGTTGTCAGGATTGTGACTATCTCTTCTCCTCCTGCTTGAATGAGCTCTGCTGGCATGTTGTCAACGCCAGCTGACTTTCCTTTCTTTAGTGACCTAACTGCAATTTCTACTTCTTCAGGAAGAATGGGGTTGTCATCAATTTCTTCTGCCTGAGGGCAATTTAGTATTGCTGGATCTCCTTGGGTCTTATGATTGTACAATTCTGAGCAGTATTCTGTCCATCGCTTGAGGATCTCTTGATCTTCTGTGAGGCATTTTCCTGATTTTTCTTGGATGGTGGTAGTTTTCCCTTGTTTATGGGTGGTGAGATCTTTCACCAGTTGATATGCCATTTTGCTCTCATTTCTACTCAGACTGTCTTCGATTTTGCAGCATTGTCTTTCTATCCAGGATTCCTTTGCCTTTTTCATGCTTTTCCTGATCATGTTTTTTATCTCTCTGTATTTTCTAGCTCCTTTATGATTTCTTTTTCCCTTTTCAGTTCTCTTCTTTTGTTGCATAGCTCAAGGACATCTGTTGTGACCCAAGGTTTCTTTGTTCGACGATATTTGCCAATGATCTCGCTAACAAACGTGTATCTAGGAATCACTAATTACCTGTATCATGGTATCATTCAATTTCACATACAGGGTAATGGTGTTACTGCAACATTTGAATGACAGGTGGGTGGAGTCAGCAATCCATCAATTATAGACATGTGTTTACACAATTTGCAAGATGGATGCATATTACACACAGGCATAAATATGATATTTACCTGCAACCCCAATATAACATTCTAAAAAGTCTCAACTTGTTCTGGTACCACTCACTCATAAAGCCAATCTTTTCTTAAACCTTGGCTTCTTATTGAGTCGTTTGTAATACCAATATACTATTCTATCGTTACATAAGCTTCAGCATGTTCTAGTGTCCCATACCTGTAAATCTAATGTGACATCATTTCTTTATGCAATCCTTGGTTTGTTCTGGTGGCCCTTACCTGAAACTCCAATGTAACATCCCATTTTTTCCTAAGTCTTGGCTTCTTCTGGTGTTCCTTTAAATTCAAATGTACCATTCTATCTTTACATGTGTTTTAGCTTGTTCTAGTGTCCCTTACCTGTAACTCCAATATAACATCCTATCTTTATGTAATTCTTGACTTGTCCTGGTCTCTCCTTCCTGTAACTCTAATGTAACATCCTATCTTTATGTAATTCTTGACTTGTTCTTGTGTTCCTTACCTGTAACTCCAATGTTAACATCCTATATTTACATAATACATGGCTTGTTCTGTTGTCCCTTACCTGTGAGTCCAATGTAACATCCTATCTTTGCATAGGCCTCTGCCTGTTCTGGTGTCCCTGAGAAATCATGGATAAGTATGCGTGCCAACTTGTCTTTGTTCTTTGTCAAAATTGTCAGAACTTCTGAGTGCGCACCTCTTTCATAGACATAGATGGGTGTGTTTCCAATCTCACATGCAAGCTTTACCTACGAAATCGATAAAATACAAATTTTGAAATTAATTGTTGACCTTTTACATGCTTTCACACCATTCTGCATGACCCAGGCATTAGGATAAATGTAGATGTATTTTGAATGACAGCAACCTTTACATAAAAACCAAATACACAACATGAGGACCAGGTGCAAAGTACTAATTATGATGTGGTTAAGGAATGCATCCTGAAGGGTTATGAGGTTTTACCTGAGACATATTGACAAAGGTTTAGGAACTGGAGAAAAAGAACTGGATAGACCCATATCAAATTTGCAAGGGAAAAAGAATGACTATTTCATAGGTGGTGTTCAGCCAAGAAGGTTATCAAGATTATAATAACCTCAGACAGTCCATATTAGTTGAAGCGTTCAAGAATTACATCCAAAGTGATGTCAAGACCTATCTTGATGAGCAAAAGGCCAAAACTTTAGAAAATGCTGCTCCTACAGCTGATGATTTTATTCCTTGACTCACATTCTTTCATTTGTCACCAAGTCTTCCTCTCAGCAGATTTTTGGTACAAAAGCATCCCAGTCTCATACGAGTACTTCATAATCTCAATCTAGCACAACTTTTAGGAATCAAACTTCTGATAAGACTGATAAGAAATCCTTATCTCTTCAAATGTGCACTTGTTACAAGAAGAAAGGGCATGTCATTTCTGACTCTTACAGACTGAAAAATAAGCAATAGAATATAGACAGAGCTTTACGAAATGCTCTTGTTTCTGAGAGGTCAAGGTCATGGTCATGTATTAAAAGTAATACATTTGTTGGGTCAAACAAGCCCCAGTTTAATTTTATTATGGAGAATTATGAACCATTTATGTCGAAAGGATCTATGCCACTCATTGGTGATTCTGCCATGCCTATCCCTATTAGAATATTAAGAGACTTGGAAGCTTCTCAGAGTCATTAATTATTTGGTATTTTGCCTTTATCTGAGAACTATTCTTCTAGTGAAAGTGTTTGCATTCAGGACATAGAGTATGGGTTTGTTAATGTTCCTCTTCAATGTGTAAATTTGTCATCAGACTTATTCTCAGAATCCGTGACAGTCAAAATGGTGACTTCATTACCCGTCAAGGGTATTCATTTAATACTATGACCCTGCTGGAGAAAAGGTTGTGGTTAATCCACTTGTAACTGATAAACCTTGTTTGCATAAAAAAAGTTGATCTTTATGAGAAAATGAAGACCACCTGAGGTAATCTCTTGAGATGAGTGAGCTACCAAATTGTTGTTCCTAAGTCATAGAGACAGGAAATTCTACGTCTAGCACATGAAACTCCCTTGTCTGGTCATTATCACAAGATTTCCAAACATTTATATTGGTGAAAATTAAAAGGGATGTTTCTAAAAACTGTAGATCATGTCATACTTGTCAAATGATAGGAAAATCTTATCAGAAGATACATAAGTCTCATCTGCATCCTATTCCTGCATTTGATGAACCATTTAGCAGAATAATGGTAGACTGTTTCGGTCCCTTACCTAAGATCAAGTAATGGCAACCAATATTTGTTGACCATAATGTGTGCATCCACAAGATTTCCAGAGGAAGTTCCTTTGAGGAATACTAAAACTAAAACCATACAAAAATTTGTGATAAAGGTCTTGTTTGTTCCCACTTTTGGCCTTGCCAAATCTGTTCAGTCTGATCATGGGTCGAATTTTATCTCTGGAATTTTCCAGCAAGTTGTGCATACATTAGGCATCCAACAGTTTAAATCTACTGTTCATCACCCTGAAAGTCAACAGGCAGTGGAAGATGTCATCAGACTTTGAGGAATATGAGTCATATTGCTCTGATACAGGATTAGAGTGGGATGAGAGTGTTTATTTACTGTTGTACGCTGTTATGGAATCAGTTCAAGAATCATTAGGCTTTAGTCCTTACTAACTAGATTTTGTACATTCTGTCCATGGACCATTTAAGTTATTCAAAGTGAAACTTCTTTCAACCAAAGATTCAGAGATTAATCTTCTTGACTATGTCTTTGATTCCAAATATAAGTTTTCAAAGGCTTGTGAAGCATCAAGAACTAATATTCACTCTAATCAGTCAAACATGAAATTAAGGTATAACAGAAATTCAAAGAAAGGAGTTTTCAGCCCTGTGAGAGAGAGTTCTGGATCTCTTGCCTATATCTCAAAATCCTCTTCAGGGTCAGTAGCATGGACCATATACAATTGAAAAGAAAGTAAGTGACTTAAATTATATAATTGACAATCCTGTGAGGAGAAAACAGAAAAAAACTTTGCCATATGAATATGTTAAAGGAGTATATTGATTGAGATAGCTCCATTAAACATTCAATCAGTTTAGTTGTGGGGATTTAAACAACGGAATGCAATCTGACTAGTGACTTTGGTTTAACCAATCTTCATAAATTTGGATATATTAAGCAACCTGGACCAGATGATTTTGCATCTACAGCCATAGAAAAGAGTGAATTTAAACAGCTGTTATGTGAATATGCACACTTGTTTCCAGATGTTCCAACGCAGACAAATAAAACCTACCATGACAATGAAATTGTTGATTCTACACCTGTGAAACAGCAACTTCTCACACATGAGTGTTTGAAAAGAAAAAAAAGGAAATTCAGTATTTGCTGGAGAATGATTTAATTGAACCAAATAAAAGTAACTGGAGTTCACCATGTATTCTATTACCAAAACCAGATAATACTTTCTGCAGGTGTGCTGACTATAGAAAAGTGAACAGTGTCGCCAAAACAGATTCATTTCCAAGGCATTAACAAAATTGGAAATGCAAGTCTTACCTTTTGAAAGGATTATGGCAAATTCCACTCTCAGAAAGAGCAAATTAAATTCTGGCATTTGTAACTCCAGATTGACTTTATCAATATAAAGTGATGCCATTTGGTATGAAAGATTCACTTTCAATTTTCCAGCATTTAATGAATATGATGGCATCTGGTTTAGATAACTGTGATGCTTACATCAGTGATGTCATCATCTACAATGTCATCGTGAAAGATCACTTGGAACCATTTGGAAATTTTTTTCATCAACTCAGTGATGCAAATTTGACAATTAATTTAGGTGAAAGTGAGTTCTGCCATGCTTCTGTTATATTTTTAGGACAGATTATGGGACATGGTTAAGTTAAACCTATAAACGTTAAGGTCAGGGCTAGATCTGAATTCCTGGTGCTATCAGTAAAAGCAAATATGTGACTTTTGGGTATGGCTGGATATTACTGGAAATTTTGCACCAACTTTTCAATATTATTACTGAACCCCTTACCAATTTGTTGAATAAGAAAACCAAGTTTCATTGGTCTGACAAGCATCAGGAGGTGTTTGATAAATTAAAGGCTACACTTAGATATGCACCAGTCCTCTCAGCTCCAGATATAAGTCAATTAATTAAAATGTGTGTTGATGCAAGTGATGCAGTGGTTGGTGGAATGTAGATTCAAGACGACAAGAATGGTGTGGATGATCCAGTGAGCTATTTTTCTAAAAATTTAAATAAGCACCAGAGAAATTATTTCTCAATCGAGAATGAATGTCTGGCTTTGATTCTGACATTGCAACATTGAAATGCATATTAGTTCAGTACGTTCTCTGATTATTATATTTAGTGATTATAACCCCTTACTTTCCTTAACAAAATTAAAAACAAAAATCATTGATATCTGAGGTGGAGTTTGACGTAGCAGGATTGCAACACTGACATTAGGCACATCAAAGGAAAAAAATCTAATTGCAGATGCAGTTTCACTTAAGTACAAAATTGCTTTACGTATATATTATGTCATTCATAAGACATCTACCTAGGTAATTTTTATCATTAAAGTATGATAAGTATCCAAAGTCAGGAAAATGAGAAAATAATTGCTGTAAATGATGTCATTGAATGCTGAAATGAAACTCCTTTAGGGTGCATCTTTCTCATTATTTTTTGAAGTAGCCATGTGAAAATTAAAAGCTATGTCGATGCAATCATGTAATAAATTTTTTTACAAAGTTGAAAAAGCATATGGTTGCAATAATAATATTTGTAAAAGTGGGTTGTTAAGCCAGCTGCCAGTAGCTAACAAGGAAGACTCAAAGCTTTGATGAATATAAAGCCAAAAACCAAATCTGATTGAAATCCAACAAAAATTAGCAAAGTTACATTGCAGAAAATGGAACTCGTTCAAGGTCTTGCCAATATAACGTTGAATGCAAAATCTGAATTAAATCCAAATCCAAAATACACAATCAGGCTGGGAGTAAAACTTCAGAAAATCAAACTAATTCAAGTTTAGGAAATTTGGTTGATATCCAACTGTCCAATAATACTTAATAAAGCTAAGCTGTGTAATACAAAGTTAGGAGAATGTGCCTTCAGGGGAGATAACTCCCAAATGCTGATACTTGAGAATCAAATTCTCTTGAGAGCTCATCAGTAAAAAGCTGCAAATTAAATTCCAGGAATTTCCAGTAAAGCATACCAAATTAAATTCCAGGAATTCCCAGTAAAGCATACCAAATCAAATTCCAGGAATCTCCCATGAAAGCATACCAAATTAATTTCCAGGAATTCCCAGTAAAAGTTTAGAATTGGTGACAGAAAGACACCTGGACAGGCAAGGATATGAATATTTATTGAAGAGCAGTGCCAAATGTTTTAAGCAGGGCTCGAATTAATATCAGGTTTCAGATTGATAATGCCATATTTTTGTACTTTTATGCATCATTATGACACAGTCTCAGTATAAAGTGTCCTCACACATAACATGCTCACAGTCTTATCAAGAGTTATAACATGGGTTACTTTTATGGTTCCCATGAAGAGTGTTATAAGGGTTATAACATAGGTCATTTATATGACTTTCATGAACAGTGTTATAAAGAATTGTAACATGGGTCACTTCTATCGCTACGGTGAAAAGTATTAAAAAGTGGAAGACAAAATAAGACTAGGACTATTAGATTTGTGTGCATCATAATGTCCCTCACTCACTAAATTTGTTGACTTGGATCAACACTGCTCCACTGAAAGGTGTGTATTTTTATACAAGAACATATGCTTTTCACATACCTGTGCTTCAAACACCTCTTGCTGCTTTTCCTTGCTAGACAATGAGCTATCATGAATAAAATCCATTCCTGCAGGTCCAACAGCGATGCAGTGTTCATCTACCACTATGTTTCTGATTGCTGGTATAGAATCTGCATTATACTCATCCACAAAATAGGGTGAATGCCTGAAAATAGTATTACTTTGTCTGATACAATGTCACTAATATTAATCTTGCTGAAAACATGGACATGTAATATGGGTCATCTGTTGTTTTCCTGATTCATTTAACGTTCAATTCTGAGCAAAACCCTTTTAAACTGAAGACCAGTCTAAAAATCCATAATACACTTGCAAAATAGAATAGACTACTGGGTGCAAGAGGCCATTGAATTCAACATAAAGATGCTGTTATATCAAGAAGTTGTCACTAAGGTATGAGCAATTGTCCCTGTATACAGAAAGGCTTAAGTGTATATTGATTCCATTATATGGTTTATGACAATATAGGGCAATAACTCTATAAAACTTTTTCAACATTTTTATTCTCTTTGAACTCATTTATGATTTTTGTGCAGATAATGCCAATAGTTTTGTATTGCACCTGTATGCCAGTCTGTCAGTGTTGCTAATCAGGTGTGCTTTCTTTTCCCTGGCACATCTGCATCAAAATGGCTGAATCTATGCCAAAATACAAAGCAATCACATTATGATAAATAAATTCAAATTAATCATACAAGGATAAATATTCAAAGCAATCGCAGTAAGATAAATATTCAAAGCAATCACAGTGTGATAAATATTCAAAGCAATCACAGTGAGATAAATATTCAAAGCAATCACAGTGAGATATATATTCAAAGCAACCACAGTGAGATAAATATTCAAAGGAATCACATTAAGATAAATATTCAAAACAATCATATGCAGTTAAATATTCAAAGCAACTGCATTAAGTAAAATATTCAAAGCAATCACACTCAGTGTTTTATCTACCCATGTGTCATGCGCCAAATATGCAGACTTTTCCGATTTGACACACAAAAGTCGTTGACAGTACGTAAATTGTTGCACCCCAATGTTACGTTTTGCTGATTAACACAAAATAAAGGTTTGCTGTAACTACTTTATTGGCTGGATTACAACTCTCCCAAACAGGAAAAACATGCGCACATCAGTTTCTTACGCTGATGTTATCATAATACATAGGATTACAAGTAAGTGTAGAGTCTGGAGCTGATCTTATGTGACCTGTAACTGTCACATCATTTGTAGCGTTCGACTGAAAATGGTGTCCAAGGCAAAAAATTAAAATAGATCCGAAACAAACGAAATTGTCATTTTTACCGCATTTGTACAACTGACCGTCGATAATAGTATTGTGATTGAACCAGTAGAGCCTTCATCATCTAAAGATGAGGTATTGGTTACTCATAAGAGAAAACAAAAAATTTTGTGCAGCAATAGTTTGAAACATACAGCTGGCTACATTTTCAAAAAGAAGTTAAGTCAAGTGAAGAATTTGGCAGTGAAGACGCCTTTGTGTTTTGCCATATATGTACAGAGGCTAAAAAACCCCTCCATGACCAAATGTGCCAATAAAAACCCTTTCAGAACAGTACACTAGCAAGGCATTCTAGGTTACCAGAACAAAAACTGCTGATTGAAGGTCCACAACACCAGGCAGATTTTAATGCAGTTTTACAAACAAAACATAGCAGTGACAGTGCTACTTAAGTGTGTACATTGGCTTAGTGTAGAAGACATCCCTTTTCTGAAATACAAATCTCTTCCTAATTTAATACACAACTTAACGGTTGAAGAAATTGATACCATTGGCACTTTGAAGAATTCCGCCTTTCAGTATGACTCGGCTACTACCTGTTCAGAGGTACTGGAGAGCCTATCAAACATTGTTGAGGATAGTCTTATATGTAACCTGCAAAATTTTTCATTTGTGACAGCAATGGCAGATGAAAGCACTGACATAGCCAACAATAAATGGCTTGTCATATGAGCTTAGATTATTTCTGATGACATGAAAACATCAACATGATCTTAAACAAATATAGAATGTTTAGATGCTTCTGGCAAGGGAATTGCCTTATTGGCTTTTGTCACATTATATAACTGATGTTTTTGTTGTGTATTTAAACAATATAATTATTTTTAAAAACTACTAAAGACTGATCATCGGCTTGAATAGGACTCACAGGTTTGGATTCTGACTCACTGTTTTTTGCCTTGATGAGTCAAATGACTTACATGAAGCCATTTGTAGATAAAACACTGCACACTAAGAAGATTTTCAAAGTAATCATATTAAGATAAATATTCAAAGCAATTACAAAAAGATTAATATTCAAAGCAATCATAACTGAAAGCAAAATTGATTGCAGGCAAACAAAAACATGGATGCTAAAGTATTCTCAAGCCATTAGGGTGATTTCGCTTTTACAATGATCAGGGGCAATAACTCAGTCTGTAAAATATCTGGGATGGAGTAGGAAAAAGCTTTGCAGAAAATTTGGTATTAATAATACAGTGTGAATGCTTGAATGTTAACATGCTATTCTGATGCTATTCCAACGTATCAACCCTTTTAGAATAATTATGCTCCTTCCATCTCACTTTTCAGAAAAACAAATTATTGTGTTAAAAGAAATAACAGTATGAATTTATTACCAGCAGCGCAGTACAGTTGTCCGACATGGTCTTTGCTAAGTGCCAAAGCCTTTTCACTTTGTGCAATGCAGTAACCTGGTATTACCATCACTTTCACACCTGTTTCAAACAATAAAAAAAATTACTTGGTCCATTAAATTTGTGCAAATATTTTGTATTAATGTATCCTGACAAATGTTTCATTGAATCAGACAAAAAGTAATTTGCTTCTGTGGGCATAAAGCAGACAAAAAAGTATGCATGTTTCTGCAAATGGTGTAAAAAACAATAGGGTAGGTTGTGTTACTGGAAGATAAAGGCACCTGTACCCAAAGGTACCTGTACAAGCTCTGGCAAATCAATTATTTTAAAGTTTTTCAATGTAAATAACTAGAAATGTCTTTATGGAGCGAAGATATACAAACACTGTACCTAATCTAAATGTGAAACTTAAGACACCACAGGTGGATGGAGAGACCTACAGAAAGATGGACAGATGAGTGTAACACTACGTGCCCTACCAGTATTATGGTGCAGCAATTAAAAGAATACTTGAGCTGGACAAATGTAAGATGAACAGTGAATAAGAAACATCAAGAAGCACTGTACCACTGGTCATCATCACTCACAGGGCTCATTATGTCATTAGTCATCGAGACTCACAGGGCTCTTTAAGCCATTGATCATCAAGACTCATAGGGCTCATTACACCACTGGTCATCATGACTCACAGGGCTCATTATGCCATTGGTCTTCATGACTCACTGGGCTCATTATGCTATTGGTCATCATGATTTACAGGGCTCATTATGCCATTAGTCATCATGACTTACAGGGTTCATTATACCATTGGTCATCAAGACTCATAGGTCTCATTATGCCACTGGTCATTATGAATCACAGGGCTCATTACACCATTGGTCATCATGACTCACATGGCTCATTACACCATTGGTCATCATGATTCATAGGACTGATCATGACTCACAGGGCAGGGCTCATTATGCCATTGGTCACCATGATTCACAGGGCTCATTATACCATTGGTCATCATGACTTACAGGATTCATTACACCAATGGTCTTCATGACTTGCAGAGCTCATTATGCCAGTAGTCATCATGACTCACAGGGCTCATTATGCCACTGGTCATCATGATTCACAGGGCTACTGGAAAATTTCTAACATACAAATACTTTAAACATTCTCTAATAATTCAATTTAACAAGAATGAATCCGATACAACTGTGGCTACCACCAAACATAAGGATATCCATCTGCCTGTCCATCTGTCTGCCTGTTATCCTATCTTCCCCTGCACTACTGGGTGGAAATTTCAAAAACTTGGTAGAAATCTTGCCCTTATAGGGACAAGCTGTAAAAGGGATATATAATTTTAGGCTTCCTACTCTGGGGTCCCTGGGAAGTATCTCCCTTTCTTTTGGGTCTCTGGGGAGCCCCACCCTCCCTTGGCATCAAAAGTCAAATGCAGAAGAAGAGGCCCAAGTGGGCTTGATATTTCAAACCTGGATAACTGGCCAATGTATGCTTGTGAAACATATTTAGCTGCCACTTTGTCTATTAGGCCTAACAAAGTATGTATCTCTGGTTTAGTTGCCACATGGTCTATTAAGCCTAACCAAATATGTGTTTCATGCTAAAATAACTGAAATGGTTGGCTCAGACTAAGACATTTTAAAATTTATTCCATTTGCTGAAAGTGAACCACAGTTGCATAACATAATTTTATTACTTTGAGAAAGTAGTATTACTCAAAAACATGATGTTTGATAATATACTTTCTATATATAATTACTTAAAAACATTTGCATTTGTCTTTGTTACTTTTATCTGGGCAATGACAGTAAAGTGTCTTGCCTAAGGAAAAACCACAGCAGCCCAACACTTCTAATTGTTCCCAACACTGTACAAACTCCACTTTGTTCCAGACTGATTTACATATAAAATATTAATTTATATAATTAAGAGTTTTTTATTTTTATATTTTATATGTTTGCTACAGTAATACAGAGATTATTCAATTTAATACCCAAGGTGTATTATTTTGCTAATTTAAATGTTTTCTGAATGGGCAGAACTTCAAACAACAAACCTGTTAATCTCAATAGACCTGATGATAAGTTACTTCCCTTGCTATAACATGGAAACTGCTATTTTGACCTCCCAGTGGTAGCAAGATCAGCCAATCAAATGTAAGACTGTCTTATTAATATGCATGGATCTTACTTATTATCAAATCCTAGTAGATTTTGGTGATACACATCCATATTTCAAGTCTGACCCAAATTAAACCAGAAATATGACTTCCAGAGGGGTTACAAGCTCAATCAATCGAGTGAAGATGACCCAGTTAGTATTGAGAAAATGACCCAATTAGTATTGTGAAGATGACCCAATTAGTAATGTGAAGATCAAAACTGGATCAGAAATGTGACCTCCAGAGTGACAACAATCTCAAACAATCTGATGAATAATCACTTAATTAGTACACAAGGAACTTGCTCAATATCAAACTCATTTGAGATGTTAATGATACAAGCATATATTCCAAGATTGATTAAAATCAGATCCTACACATGGCCTCTAGAATGGTATCAAGATTAACCAGTCAGATGCAAGATCACCTCATTAATATCAATAGATCTTGCTCATTAGTGATTGCAATCTGAAATAAATAGAATGTTGAAGATGGGACTAAATTGGAAAAGGAATACTAGCAATATTTGTGATGGGTGCATCACAAAAGGTACAGCTAACTAGTTCCTCAGCATAGATTTAAGCAAAGGAGCTTACACTTTTATGGGTGGCCACTCCTTTGATGAAGCATCTGGCGAGCATATTAGTCAAAAAGTATCACATTTACCCTCACAAATGGCCAAAATTTGATTTAATATGTTTAATTCATACAGTAAGGTAAGTAATCTGATTATCTTTTTGATGTCTGCTTCCAGATGCCATGTTTTTGTTGCTGACATGATTGTTGACTAAAGTACATTATAAACTGTACCACTATGGTTAATATTGCATCATTATCTACAAATGCTAACCTTTACAGGAAATGTGCTCGAAGGTGGTGTGATAGGGTTTTGGGCTTCACACAGCTGTTGAATTCTTCTCTTTGATTATCATGACTGGGGGAAATTGTCAAAATCGTAACTTGGTCAGTTTAGGTTAAATATAGACTTTATGGATTCACTCACAAAGTGTAGGGAATCTAAACAAAACAGGGTACCAGGGGATGGCTGCAAAATCACAGTACATTATCAATTCCTTTACAAACAAGGCATTTTGTCTACTCTATAAAACTTTTGTCTGCATGATTAAATTGCAGTACAACAAGTAAGAATTTTTCATTTACATACTGACATGTTAAACTTTTGTAATAAATTGATCCTATATTTAATTGTGAAAACACATGACATTCTTAAAAAAGACAAAAGGAAGGCTGCAGACAAAATGACACAAACAAAACTGGATAAATACTTCATGCTTAAGAGTTAAGAACTATTAATGCATGTTAACTTGAAATATTCTTCAGACAAGAAGAACTCTTTGATAATTAATGTTTCTATTAAATGAAGATATTTAAATGTTCTTAAGTTACATCTAGCTTTCTTACTTCATAAGCATATGTGTACTTCTCACAAATAGAGTGCCCCTCTGAAAAAGGCCACCCCTTGCATAAGGACACTCTCCTGCTGCAGAAGGGGTGGCCTTATAAGAGGCAGACCATCGTACATATGCCCCACTATGGTAATGCAGTGGCGATGAAATAACTGGTACCAGATTTTTACCAAACTTGGCTCCTTTGAGAATGAGGTTGTCAATATCTTTTAAAAACTTTCTGTGGAGTAAGTTAGCTCCAAAATCATACATATTTAATTTGCTCTTCAACGATGAATATTTTCTGAGACATTTTGGTCGTAGACTTCTTGAGGTGACTACTCCATCTTGCTGCATCACCCATCGATTATGTTTCAGGAGATGTAGATGAGAATACAGAGATGTGACTGTAACTGTTTGCCCATCCAGAACTCTGTAAAATAAATATTGAAAACCCAAACAATATTAAAATGCTGTTGTATGATGTGGTATTTTGATAAAGAATCCAACAAGCAAAGGATACATGTCAAAAAATTTGATACCTGTAAAAAAAATCTGAAGTTCCTGAGACTTTCTGTATGTCATCATCTGGACCATTGACTCATATGTATGTATGTATGTATGTATGTATGTATGTATGTATGTATGTATGTACAGATAAAACCCGTTATAACGTGATTTGTTTTAATGCAGTTCCACTTAAAACTTGATGGCAGCATGACTCCCATTTTTTAATTTAAGGTGACCTCTCTTTTTAACATCCTAAATACATGCTCTTGGAAAAGCCGATTATTTGTATCCCTAGCAGATTTTTAATCCCATCACTGTGTTTAATGTTAACTTAACTTCACCATGCACCATTTCCGCCACATTGGCATGTATACAATTTAAAAACTGAAGTATATTTGATGTCTGATGAAACCCGGTCAGCAAAACAAAAGATATATGTCCAAGAGGTTAGTTAAAACTGATGACATTAAATTTCAATGCACATTTTCTATGAGGAAGTTTTTCAAAAAATTTTTTAACACGATCCTGCTTATATTGTGATGTTATTCTTTGGACCCCGAGCATCACGTTATAATGGGTTTTACCTGTATGCATGTATGCGCTCTGTGCCTGTGTATGTATGTATGTATGTATGTATGTATGTATGTTCAGACATGGGGCAAAGTAGATTGAATTCAACTAATTTGTACTCCAGAACCATGATAATCCAAATAATAATTACTGCCAGAATAGAGGTCAGACATGGGACAGGCTTCACTGCATTGACTTGATATGTACTCCAAAGTCTTGAAAATCCAACTACAGGGGTGAAGTACATGTACACATACACATACACAATTAATATGTATTCCAGAATACTGAAAAACCACGTACAGACACAGGGCCAGAGTAAACTGCTCATTGACAATTACTATTTATTCCAGAGTTCTGAAAAGCCAAGTACTCAAAAGGTCTGAGTACACTGCTCAATTACTATGTATTCCAGACTTCTGAAAAGCCAAGTTCTCACAAGCTCTGAGTACACTGCTCACTTACTATGTGCTCCAGAGTTCTGAACAGCCAAGTACTTGTGGCCATACTCATACTCTCAGTTTAAGGAGTTAAAGTACGTACTCATGCTCACATTTTTAAATTAAAATGGAAAAATATCCTGTAATCCAGTGTACATTGAGAAGAACAACAGAAGTATAGTTAAGATGTTTTACTCAATAGTCAAAAAATCAAACTGACAAATGTACTAAATTAACTGCTTGAAACCAGTATTTATGCATCATACTACATCCGGCATAAATTAGAACTCTGCATTATTCCATTTTGAGGTACATATATGTGTTTATGTAACTACCAAGTACACGTTCTACAGTATACAACTGCTCATATTCAACTTAATATCTCATGCCATGCATCTAATTTTCATCAAGTACATGGTACAATTATACCATATTCATTCAAATGAATGTTTTCTTTTTTGTAGCTGGTAATCAAATGTTTTCAAAATAAACAAAGGTTACTTGAAGGTACTGATAGTCTAATGTCCAAAATAACTTTCTGAAACTGAAGACAAGACCATTTATTCTTGTTTTACATGAGTGCTGAAACCATCTCATTCTTGAGCAATAAGACATTAAAATAAGCTGATGTGGTGGCCACACTGGTTGTATTATCAGCATCATGTTTAATTTATGATACACTATACATTATTCCGAAGAAGTAGTAATTATACTATTTTCAAAATGGCCATCTTGGCAGCCATATTTGTTACAAAAGTGGCACCATTTGCATTCAGGACCAACTAAATATCATAAAATATCTTTTGATGATATCTGAATTCTAGATAAGTTGCAATACAAGATTTTCAAGATGGCTACCATGGTTGCCATATTTGATGTCAGACCAGCATCATTTTCATTCAGGACCTACAACCAGTTAACACAGAAAATCCTTTGGTGCAAACCCCATGTCAATTTGACTTTCCATTTAAGAGTAGTGTTAACAAGAATTTCAAGATGGCTGCCATGATGACCATACTGTAATCAGCATCATTTTCATTTAGGGTCAACTAGACACCATAAGAAGTCTTTTAGGGAACACCTCATGCCGATATGACCATCCATTCAGTAGAAACTGCAATAAGAAATCGATTTTCAAAACTTTGCATAATGTTCAAATTGCGTCAAATGTGTGTTAAAGTTTCATGCCAATTCTAAATTTAATTTAGGAGGATTAGTGATAACAAATGTGTGCTAATAAACAGACAGACAGACAATGGATAACAGACAAAGGACAACAAGCCATCCCATAAACTTTTCGGATATATGACCAGTAGTACTCTTCATTACTTCTTGAACAGTACTCATACCCGCACTCCCAAATAGATATGCTACAAGTGCTTGTAGTTGTACTCATGCTCTAACTTAACAAAACTTGTACCGGAGTATATTAAAAAGTACTCTGCCCCATGTGTGTGTGTGGATGGATGGATGGATGTACATATGTATGTATGTATGCATGCATGCATGCATGTATGTATGTATGTATGTATGTATGTACATGCTTATAAGATGAGTCCAACTGGAAACTGCACAGACCCAGATCTGCTGTCACATAATGTGCTGGCAGATCTTAACCTGTGCAGTTTGCTAGGGGTGATCAGTAGACCCTGATCTGCAGGTGCTTTATGCTATGGCAGATCAGGATCTTTGTTGTTTGCAGTTTGACTTGACTTAAAGTCAAGTATGTATGTATGTATGTATGTATGTATGTATGTATGTATGTAATGTATGCATGTAGGCAGGCCTGGCATGTGGTGTTTTTCTTGTGTGTGCGATGAATGTTTGGCGCCTTTCCAAACTTTTTTTTTCGAATAAATTGCAAATAAAACAAACAGGAAATGAAAAGCAGATGAGAACCACTGTACTGTGTTTATTCAAGATATTATCAAAAATTTCCACAGATGTCAGAAGGGTTGGCACATATTATTCGGCGGCAGCGCCTGTGTGCATCGTGCACTTCGCACACGCAACCAGCCGGGTTTGCATGTAGGTATGCATGCAGGTATGTATTTATGTGACACTGTAAAAGGTTGTTATACAACAGACTTCTGAATCAGCAAACAAGAAAATTTTTTATGTATGGTTTTACTAGGTAGATAATATATGGTTAAGAGCTTATAACTCTATGTTAGGACATGTATATAACCAGGAGTTACTGAAGACTTTTCAAGGTCAGTAATAGTCAGTTACTTAAAAAAAACAACAAATAAGCAGAGCACAGAACATTTAGCTTAATACTGCATGAATAAAAAATCATGCTAAAAGTGCTAATAAGGCACTTGGAATCAAGACAAACTACTTCATTGGTAATTCACTCAGTTTGGATTCAGGAAAGCTGACATACTCAAGAAGCAATAGCTGTTGTGAAAACCCTATGTCAGCGTACTCAAGAACACAATGAGGATCTTTTAATTTGTTTGTGGACACTGTGAAGGCTTTTGATAGAGTAAACTGGATTAAAATATTGGAGATACTGAAGAAGATCGGAATTGACTGGAGAGACAGGAGACTCATCACCAATCTCTACATGCAGTAAGAAGCATTATATGAGCAGGAGAGGTTAATTTAGAACCAGGACAGATAGGATGTGGAGTCAGACAGGGCTGCTTGTTATCACCATTACTGTACTATTCTCTATATATGCAGAAATGAGGATGATCAGGTGATGGAAGAAGTAGAAGAAGGTGTAAGAACTGGAGCACAACTAGTGTATGTAAGATCTGCATGTGACCAAGTTATGGTTGCTGGGTTGGAAGATGGATTACAAAAGCTAATGGACTCCTTAAACAAGAAATGTAAGCAGTATGAGATAAAGATCAATATAAAAAAGACCAAAGGCACGAGAGTATTTACAGAGGGAAACAAGCATCACAATATCATGGCAAACATGTTGAACAAGTGATAAAGTTCAGATATCTACAAATCTTATTACAGAAGATTGAAAGTGTCAAGAAGAGATGAAAACAAGAATTGAGATGATGAAGCATCTTTTTAACAAGGAAGAATTACTAACACAGAAAATTAACAAAGATTTGAAAAAGAAGATTGTCAATACCCTGGAACAGAGTGTAGCATTGTATGGATCAGAAACTTGGATTCTTAGGATGGAAGAAAGAAAGGAGCTTTTGAGATGTGGATTTGGAGACACAAGGAGAAAGTCAGCTGGAGTGATAGGAAAACAAATGAAGAAGTACTAAGTTCAGTAGGTGAAAAAAGATTGTTGTAAGTAATTTTGGATAGGAAGAAAATATGGATAGGACATACTGTGAGAGGTGAAAACCTATTAAAATAAGCAATAGAAGAGAGAATGGATGGAAAGCAACCAAGAGGAAAACCAAGAATTCTGCATCTGGATGACCTCAAAGATGGACAGTCATATGAAGTTATGAAGCATAGAGTGATATCAAGAGAAGAATGAAAAAGATGGACGTCTCAGACTGGTAGTATCTCAGAAAATGAATGAATGAATGAATGAATGAATGAATGAATGAATATATGGTAGTGTTAGGTAGCAAACAATGATTCCTGATGTGTGCTATTATTAGAAAGAAGACACAGGAAATCGATCATTATAGTTATATATCAGACAGACAGACAGACAAGGAAAGAATTAGTGTAAAAATATATAAATATATACAACAGCCAAGTTGTTGTCATGGTTTGAACACAATTCATGTTATTATATCCTCGGATCCGGAGTTGAAGAACTCATGGTATTACATCATTGGGATACTCAAGGCTGACAAATTCATGTTATTACATCCTAGGATGCCCAGGGCTAAAGAATTCATGTTATTATATCCTTGGATAACCAGGGCTGATGAATTCATGTTATTATATCCTTGGATATCCAAGGATGAAGAATTCATGTTATTACATCCTTGGGATATCCAAGGCTGAAGAATTCATGTTATTATATCCTTGGATATCCAACAATGAAGAACTCATGTTAAAACATCCCTGGGATATGCAGAGCTGATGAATTCAAGTTATTACATCCTTGGGATAAACAGGGCTAAAGAATTCATATAATTATATCCTTGGATATCCAAGACTTAGGAATTCATTTTATTACATACTTAGGATACCCAGGGCTGATGAATTCATGTTATTCTATCCTTGCGACATCCAAGGCTGACAAATTCATGTTATAATATCCTTGGATATCCAAGGTTGAGGAATTTCGTGTTATTACATACTTGGGATACCCATGGCTAAAGAATTCATGTTATTACATCCTTGGGATACCCAGAGCTGACAAATTCATGTTATTATATCCTTGGATATACAAGGCTGAAAACTCATTTAATTACAACCTTGGGATACCACAGCTGATGAATTCATGTTATTACATCCTTGGGATATGCAGAGCTTAAGAACTCTGCTTCTCTGTATAAAGGATAAACATATGTACAAATTCTTTTCCATAACTGCTGAAGAATGGACAGATAATGAAAGAGTTGTGATTTTTAAATGTTTGAAATTACACCACTGAACTTTTTATCTCTTTCAAAATCTTGCCTTTTATGGCTTAAATGCCATTTCAAGGTTTCTTCAGCACTTTTCTTAATGAAGGTTTGTGTGGCCCCGTGGATCAACAATGGGCAGGAAACACAAATAATCATGAAGTAAATTAGTATCACTGCAATGGAATATATAAAAATAAAAAGGATACTTGATAAATAAATAAATAAATAAATAAAAATTTCATAACTGAATGTATTTTTGTGAGGACTTTTGTTCAAAAGTTCAATGAATTATATAAATAATTAAATGTGCAAGTACATGTATTTAATTCACTGTTAAGCATCATTTTCACTGTCCATCTTTCATCATGAGATCTATTTTTCACATATAGCTGGATGTCTGATTGCCCAAACCTTACCAGTTTGGGGAATATTACTTTGATCACATCTAAGTCACTTTCTGAGGGTCAAATTTTCTCAATTCACATCGAAAGAAATGAAAATGTTTCCAGATGTAGAGACAAAAAATCAGTCTGCATCTCGCTGTGACAGCACAAAAGTTACCTGCACTTGAATGCATCATAAATATTGTTAATATCAGCCATGTTTGATCAGATTTACTTGGTTATCACTTAGAAATTATTTGAAATTATGTAACAATACCCTGGTAATACATACTCAGTTTAGTGAATGAACCTGGTTTAAATTTCTGTAAGTGAACAGCATATATCAAGTCAATGCTTTGTATGTGCCCAGGGTGGTTAATGAATCATTCATGGGCAAACTGAAAAGATTTGAAGCCAAGTGATAAATTTGAAAAATAACATAATTTGAAACACACCTCTCCCTTGATAACTCACACGCAACATGGATAACACTTTAGGTGTGCGCAGGAGTTACAGAGGGACCTCAACAAAATTAAGATGTGGCTGACATCCCTAGTGTACATCAAGAAAACATAGTGGGTGGGGTGGGATGGTGACAGGGCTGTTTAATGGCCACATACTCGTGATATAATTGCATTGGGAATAATTGTCAATAAAGAGCTTTTTCTAATGAAGTTGTTCACTTTTTTGTATAAATTATCTTTATTTTCAGGGTACCCAACCTCTGAAACATCATCAACAACATTGCTACAGGAGGGTTCAACAACCATCATTTGTACACAAAAACATTGCATATTAGGTCACTGCTTTTTTACAGTTGTTGATTCACAACAAAACAAGATTCCTTTCTTTCAAAAACTTGGAACATTTAATTTGTTAAACTGTCAACTTCTAAACCCGATTTTTTAAAAACTGTTCTATTAGTAAAATACTGATGCTGTGATTTCATTGCAAGTAATGAAACTTCATCTCATCCTCAAGAAAACCTATGCGTGGCAATTCAGGAATTCTAAGTTCACTACAAATTCTGGAACTCACATCTCACATCTCAACAATGAACTGTATCTATGAAATAAAGCTTTATCCACCTAGTACTCATTTTGCTTGGTTGCCTTGCTATCTTTGATCACATTTGTGAATAAGCAGGCTACTTAAGGTAGTTTAATTATGTTACTTGCATAGTCATATTTATAACAGTGTTTGATTGATCAAATGAAATGAGGTGACCTGACAGATAACCGTTCACTGCTAGCTCTTATAAAGGTTGGGTCTGCATGCCTTTTATCATTTCTTTTATTCTGCCCCCTCCCTTATTTATTTGATAAAGAAAGATGTAATTAATATGACAATACAAAGCAGGTCTGCTTTTAACTGAGTGTAACAATACAACAAATACTTCCAGAAGTCATTGATCAAAACATGGCTGGCAATTAATTAGATTCTTGCAGAAATGCTCATGGAGTATTAGAGGGCATGATGCATCCATGATGATTACACTGAAGCTGAATTAGAAGAAGAACTAAACACCAATATCACTTGATAAAACATATTTAATTGGTATTTATTTATTAAAGTGTTGCCATCAATAGGCATTAGCATAATTACATTGATTGAAAGTTATTTACAGTTTACTGAGAACATTATTTGGAAAGAAAATTTAACAAAATATAAGACTTCTTGCTAATAGCAGTTTCATTCATGCATATATTTCAAATTTCTGGGAACCAAAGTGAATAAAATGGGCAATATATCAAGGTTTCATTTACCAATTTTGATAGTGATTTTCTTCAAAGTCTACAAATTGGGGCCAATTTTTATTTTGTATTTTGGGTATGAAATGGGATCCATTCCTGAACCTGCATTACAAGTGGGTCCACAAGTTATATGGGCACAAGTTATCAAGGTCATGGTGGAATCATTTGGATCACTGGTAGCAAACTTGGTGCTCCTTAATCGATGCAACAAGCATGCAGTTGCTTCAGGAAACACAAAAGGATGGAAAAATGGCATCAATATCCATGGAAATAATCTTTAAAAGAACAACTATGATTGGCTAACCATTCCCTGTCACTGAGGGATAAGAGTTGGGGAGGAGGTTTACAATTTCTTCAGTAGTTTAATGGTCACTGATGGATGAGGAGTGGAGAGGTGGTTTACAATTTCCCCAGTAGTTTGGATGTAATACAATTAAAGGGAGTAATATTATTATCATTATTATTATTATTACCTAGCATAAATATAGAAAACATTTTATCATACGATAATTCATGCAGACATTAAAAGAGATAAACTAATATTAATCTGATTCACTTACTGATTGCTGAATCCCAGTATGTGTTTTTTCATACAAACAGGAACAGTGATAAAAGCCATTCCCAATAGCTGACCATTTTTCTTGACTGCAAGCTTTACAGTGGGGAATGCTTTACCATGAAAATTTTGTTTGTCCAACTCAAGAAACTTTGAAAGACTTTCCACTGTTGTCCCTTGGCTTAAGTTACCTGAATATAAAAGGAATAAAAGTGTGAAGCACAGTAGTTGATGAGATTTTCAGCTGGAACTTAGCAGTTATTTTAAAATGGGTTTAATTTCTATTTCTGAAAGAAACTGGTCCATTAGTTTTATTTTTGAAAGAAATTGTTCAATTGAAGAAATTTTCTGTAGAGTTTTACATGCAGTGGAAGCTTGATCAACAGAACTGGACCAGAGTACTGGAAGCTTTTCTTAAATTTCCATGTTCTTCTTTTTTTGGTGGATGAAGGTTTCTATGTGACATTGAAAAAGGCCAAAAGAAATGCTTAAGATACTCTGGTGCAGTTCCATGTAGACATTTATATGCAAGAACTGCCTTGTGAAAATCAACTCTTTCATATACTATAAACCATTTTAGTTCTGTCAACAATGCTTTAGACAAATGATCAATAGATGCATAAAAAATAATGCATGCTGCCAATTTCTTTAGTTTATAAATCCAGTCAAGCTGAGATCTGACAGTTTCCCATGTAGTTAAACAGGGCCCCAAGTGGCCCAGTGGTCTAATGCGCCCTCCGTTATGGATCACTGCCATCTCACCTCTGTCTGCGTGGGTTCGAGTCTTGGGCTCGGCCAAAGTGGTTGCGTGAGAAAGCTTGCTAGTAGCTTCTCGTGGGTCGGTGCTTCTTCCCGGGGTTTTCTTCCTCCACCATTTATCCTGGCCGCCATGGAAAGCCTATCTTGTGCTGAAAAATGGCGTTAAACCTACAACAACAACAACCATACAGTTAACCAATAATCCATAGTTTGAAGAATATATTAACTGTAGTACAGAAAGCAAGTTTCTGTAGGTAAATGTTTCTTGATTCTGTTGAGTAGGGCAATTTTGGATGAGAGTGCTTTATAGAGCTTTTCAATATGATCATCTCAATGTAAAATATTTTTTACACACTCCTATAAGCTTGTCATTACGGTCATCCAATTGTAAAATATTTTTACACACTCCCATAAGCTTGTCAATATGATCATCTCACTGTAAAATATTTTTTACACACTCCTATAAGCTTGTCATTATGGTCATCCGATTGTAAATATTTTATACACACTCCTATAAGCTTGTCATTATTGTCATCCAATTGTAAAATATTTTTTTCACACTCCTATAAGCTTGTCAGTATGGTCATCTCACTGTAAAATATTTTTACATACTCCTATAAGCTTGTCATTAAGGTCATCCAACTGTAAAATATGTTTTACACACTCCTATAAGCTTATCATTATGGTCATTATGGTCATCCAATTGTAAAATATTTTTTACTGACACTGATAAGTTAGTCAATATGATCAACCCACTGTAAAATATTATCTACAGTCGACACACCTATAAGCTTATCAAGTTTGACGGTTTCTATAGTTGACTGTAAGAGATAATTTTGGGTCAATCTGATTCAACTCAGCTCTCCACCATTCTACATGAAGATCTGACAGTGACCATTTAGGGGTCATGTTTTGGTGACCTGTGTTATTATCATAATTGCTAATTTTATCAGCCAATCAGATGAAGTCTTATACTTTCCAGTTTGGGAGAGTGAACAATATAGCTGAAGACATCAGTGCGTGCCTATCGATTTGATTCACTTTCAAATTTCTGAAAGCTGCATTTCCATTGGCTAACTCAAAGGTCACTAGAACATGACCTTAAGTGGTCGCTGTCAGATCTTCACCCAGGACAGTGGAGAACTGATTTTCATCAGATTGGATTTTGGGTTCCCTAACTTATGTAGCCTTTTGTGATGTCCCCCAAATCATACATTTTGTTTTATTGCCATTAATTACTATCTATTAAATTATTTACCAAACTTGTCAGTGAAAATCCCAACATAAAAGAGCTTTCAAATTCCTTAAAAATGCCAATCCACCATCAAATACAAATACCACTACAAAAATTCAAATTCGTAAAAAGATGCCAATCAACTATCAAAATATGAACACCACTACAGAATTTTAAAAACCTTACATCTTCTTAATACCCATTCGACACATTTTGACCAAATTTAAAACAAAGCACCTTGCTGCCATCATCTTTCAATTTTGTAAAAGTGATGCCAATGCAACATCAAATTTGGTGCTGTTGTTACATGTCTAGGCTTGTACAAAATGTAACCAGAAAAGAGTGAAGACAACAAGCTTTGTAAAATTTAACAAAATAATTTATTTCCCTAGAATCAAATCCAAAAATAATCCAAGAATTAAAAAAAACAGAAGTCCTATCAATGAAAAGTCCTAAATGAATCACAGTTCGAATCCCAATGAAATTCCAAGATGGAAGGCGATGATGTATGCCGTAACCTTCAAAGTGTTGCAGTGTCAACAGTTCCTTGTTGAATCACAAAGAATAATATTCCAGTTTGGAATTCTGAATAATTTTAATAAATGTCTTTGTCCAAGAATCAATTTAAGAGCACTTGTATTCCAGGGTAAATAAATGACTAATTCCAAAAAATAAAAATTCAGCTCAACTGGTCACAACAAAACACCTTTGAGGTTCAAAGGTTTAAAGCACAACTGGCAAATTATTATGATAACATGAGTTATAAGCCTGACTAAAATACAAAACAGATTCCCAGATGGGGGTCAAAATTTCATCCCACTGGGAAAACCAAAAGTTTTTAACAATAAACACGTTATTTGTCACGTACTCCACATATGGCCTTGATTCCATTAAATGACTCTTACTCTTAGAATGAATAAAAAAGTTTAAAAAAAATTTGTTTACTAAAAGCCTTACTGATTTCTGAATCAAGGTCAGCAATTGGATACAATGTTTCAACTACTGTTTGTTTATCAGGTCAGACAGAACTGAATTGTATTTCTAAAATAAATCAAATCCAGCAGACAAAATTATCATTACAATAACATATAATGGAAAAAAATAAAAATAAAAAAATTTCAAAACTAACAAACAAGTAATTAAATTACACATACATAACACTGTTAATAAAAATAGATCTTTTTTCACCATTTCCTCCAACTGCTGAAACAAATTGGAACAAATTTGAAAGAAAGCTTCCTGTTTTGATGCTTTGCCTGCAAAATCAATAAGCTTTTTTTTCTTACCCAGTGTATAAGTCATCCATAATCTTTGGTGAGGGTACACGATTGGTAGACTTTTGTTAAGAAACCAGCATTTCAAACTTACTTTGATCTTTGACATTTTGATCACAAAAGTCAATAGGCCTTATGTTACCTACAAGAGCAAAGCATCCACAAGGTTTAATCTAAAGTAGAACTAATGTTTTTGTGCATTAAATATGGTCACTGTTGCTAAAAACAGTGAAAACTTTTGACGACTTCCTCTCAAAAACAGCTTCACTGAATTTTACCAACTCTGACAAAAGGCATCCTGGCAAAAAATGTCTTTCATTATTGGACAAGTGATGCTGATGGGCTGTCAAAATATGGCTTTAGATTCAAAATATATAAAAACCTTGAAAAAAATTGTTTTTGTAATATATGCAATGAACACCATAAAAGGAAATTTTTAAAAAATCATCTTTCTGACCCAGATTTCTTGGCCAACTGCTCTTAGACTAGCATTTAGCTATGGTAGACATGAGCTGGTGAGAAATCTCAGGCTCACTTGGGCCTCTTGTTAATGTTTTGTGGTTTATTGACATGTGAAGGGTCAATTATGCAGAGGCAAGCTGAGAGAAGTGCCATGCCCAAGGAAACACCACAGAAGCTGACCCAGGTTGGTCTGATGGCAGGATTTGAACTGCACCCTTCCTGTTACAAGTCATTCAGTTATTCCTACTGAAGTCTAATTACAATCTCATTCTCTTGAACTAACATAACTCATTGCCCTTAAGAATAAAGTTTTGATAAAGGTGATTTGGATTTTAATGTAGTTTAACAATTTTCCAGTCATATCACTACCATGTCTGCAGTGTTGCAGTTTATAGTGATGTCTAGCACTGGGGCATCATGCCACATATGTTTAGCATGTTGTCCCACCCAGCCACATTATCTTGACACCAGGCTGACCAGTCCTAGCACTAATCTCTTAATGTTGAGCACAAAGGAAGGCAGCCACTAGTACCATTTTGTAAGTCTTTTGTATGACAAGGCTGGGGTTCGAACCTGTGCCCTCCCACATCTGAGGTGGATGCTCTAACCATTTAGGCCACTGGAGCAGTGGTATAATTATTAATAAGACCATAAGATTAGCAGAATATAACTGTATGATACTGATATAAGATATGGTATTGATGTGACAGGACTCCAGTTTCATTTTCAGTTTATAGGTTTTAATCAGTACTATATTCATTATAAAGAGAAAGTCTGTATAAATTTAACAAAAGCATGAACATACTCAGAACAGTATACATGTTCAAAGAGAAACTAAATAAAACAAATGCATTAACATACTCAGAAAAGTAAACATGTATATGGACAAACTAAATAAAACAAAAGCATTCACATACTCAGAACAGTATACATGTACATAGACAAACAAAATAAAACAAAAGCATTAGCATACTGAGAACAGTATACATGTACATAGACAAACAAAATAAAACAAAAACATTAACATACTCAGAACAGGATACATGTATCTGGACAATATTGAATTAAATCATAAATCTGACATGAACCCAGTGTCAATTTTGCTACATAAATTTTACTTAGCACTATTAGTATATAGTACAATATACAGGATAAAGATATATTCTATATAAATCTAACAAAAGCAGAAACATACTCAGACCAATAGATACAGACAAAATATTTGTACTGCATTGACCATGTAGTCATGATTTTATCAAGTGGTAGTAATCAAATTATTTCTCAAAATAAAAGTCAGCTATTTCAATTTTGCATAAAGATGAATGAACCACTTTGAAAATAGTTCACTATTAAACTGGTAAGGCAAGATACACAGTCTAATTCCATTTAATATTATTGAAACCACTGTAAATGTCACATTTAAATCTAAATCAGCCTGTAATTTGGTCTGAAAAAAGCCTGGTCCAAATCAAATTGCACCCATTCTAACTACTTTACAAATGCAATCTCTCTCTCAAGACAGTACATCTGATAAAGTAAACACTAAATTCCAATTTCTCACAAGATCTATATATTACTGTTAAACATAAACAGATTGAAATTAACAACTTGTAAGAAATTAGATAAGTTCATATCATTCATCCATATACTCAGTTAAGGGGTATTGATAATGCGAATAGTTCTAACAGGGTGGATGGGTGTGGTATAGCCAAATATCACATACAATACATAATAAATGAAAAGATATAATTAACTTAAAAAACTGTAATTTAAACATGCAGGTAAAATCTGTTTTTTTGGAAAAGGTATTTATATGAGCTAAAATTGGCAATTTGATCATACAGTGTATGTGCAATAGATCACAACATTGAGATAGTATAGAGCTACTACACTCTAATAACAGTGCTGATGCATGAATGCTAAGCAAGATGCAAGAAGCGTTAGATTTTGGCCACTTGGGGCCCCATTAGACTAAGTATATTTCAACATGCTTAGTGATAATGAATATGACATGTCTACAGGTATTTATCCATGTGCTTTTCAACAATGGATTCTACAGTATATCAAACAAGTCACATGTAGGGAAAGAAGTGATAATTATTTGTACAATTAGTAGTAATTTAGTCATTTTTCTGTATTTGTCATAAATAGTTATTGTTTTGGGTCTGACATTTGAACACTGGGTAAATTAGTATTTACTATAATTGTACAGTGTAGTCACCTGTGACATGGAGTGCTTTAGAAACCAGGATACAAGGAGGCAGCTTAATGTAGTTGTTAGTCTACATAAAAGGGAAATATTAGACCAAAATCTTACATTTTGTACATTTAACCCTGAACTGATTATTAGGATAACAAGAAAGTGGTTCGAGATTTAGACCCAAGACTTATTAATTAATAAAGTATAGAAAATTGTCTTCATCATAAAATGTTACATATTGCGACCAAAGGCCTTCCTACCTTTATTTTCGGAACCCCTGTCCAGGTTGTTCAGGACAGACAAAAATCCATTTTATTTGCAAACTATATATGCAGAAAAACAGTTTATATTCAATTCCTCCAAGTTTTATAACCAAAATCCACTTCTTGCCACTAATTGGATTATTCATAAGTGTTAGTGATTTTTCTTTTTCACTAACATACAGACTCCATATTACTGTACACCCTCAATATATCGGGAAGCATCTATTCTGAGGTCAAAAATGTATGGAATTTTTTATTATAAGTTATTCTTTCACACACTCACTGATAAATGTTCAAGGATACTTAACTGAAAAGAAAATGGGACATGGCTATTTTTTACCATACTTTTTAGCCATTCCTTCACAATGACTCACTGTATTAGTGTACCATTCCTAACCCACCTGTATCGTCAGGATACTGACTGAACTGTGCCTTACCAAGTCAGCAACACGCATTTTTTTGTTGTTGTTGAAAATGTATAAATAAAAGCGTGAACGAGGAAAGACATAATAAAAGAATGTTTGCCCGTCAAGCAATTTAAAGTTTTCAAAATAAAAAAAAAAAAGAATGACATATACATAAATAAAGTAGGTATACAAAGGGTCTCTTTGAATTCCAGATATTACCCACATTCCGGATTTTATAAACAAAAAAAAAAATATCTTAAAAATGTATTATTGCCTGTCACGATCTAAATTACCTATTACAAACTGGTAACTATATGCCATATTCAAATCTGTAGGCCTAATTGAATTCCTCTCTCTCTTCTCACTGTTAATAAAACGCTAAGTTGGCTAGCAGTCGAGCTCTTGTTACCGTTACTTGTTGCATAAGATTTGTTGACTTTGTGTAATACCGCTACTGTGCTCATTTAGACGCTTAGAATTTGAATACCATTTCAGATATATACATGATTTCAAGCACCTTAACGATGCAAATGGTACAATTTAATAAAAATAACACTATAGATTCGGTAACGGAAGAATTAGTGTAATCAAATTTTCGGAGTCTGTAAACACATTAATTAAATTTCCCAAAGTTAAGATAAAGATTAAAATTTATGTTAATGAAAAGAATAAATTTCTACTATCACCAGTTACCCTAGATTTCACATAGGGCGAACACACATATAGATTCAATGGAAGGTAGATATTAGTTTGCCAGTTACGGCCTTAGCAAGATGCGAAAGGTGCGATCGCTCACAGGGGCTCGTATCATTGCTTACAATTTAACTGTCAGTCATACATAGTTTGTTCAAAACAGATTATAGCTGAAGCAGATTATTTTAAAATAAATTTAATTTTGAAAACAAACATGTATTTTCAATGAATATTTCACAGAAATTCTCCAGTGATATAGAAATTAGATTTGGGGGGGGGGGGGATCGAAACACCCCAAATCTCCCAAACCTTCGAAACACCCCCAAACCACCCCAAATCACTGAATCGCCCCAAACCATCTCGTTACGTATATAAAGAAATAAAATAAAATACTTTTTATTTATATAATTTACTGAAATTACATGAAACACCCCAAACCACTTCAAACCACCCCAAATCCTTGAATCACCCCAAATCCTCTTGTGAGCAGGATATAAAGTTAATGAAAGTTACTGTTCTTCATTTTTATTTAGGAGTTTTCGTTGTCGAATTATTATGTCAGTAGTATCGGGATAAATTTCCTTGAAAATGGCTTCAAAAAGGCGCAACATTATGTGTTCGAGGAGAACTGTATTCTGGCATTGTGGTTCCTGTTTTGGGGATTGCGTTACAGATTGCATTTTGTGTGACTCTTGCCATCAGTGGCTTCATACAAATTGTGAAAATTTGTCTTCTGAAGAGTTTGGATTACTTCGAAATGTTGACAGTTAAAATTCATGCAGCCAATGTTTCAGCCATGAAATTGAACTTCCTTACAATTACTCTCGTGGATTAAGCCGATTAATGTAGGTAATGTACAAGCTGATCATTAGTTACAAAACTTAGAACCTAAAACACATCAAAATTCATGAAATCCTGATTAGACATTACGAATGCTGGATCAACGGGTAAGTACCGAAAATTTATCATTGTTTAATAATTGCACACAACATGGAACATACAATCCTCAGATCAGTAGAAATCAACTATAAAATACTCAATATACTCAAATACATAATTTGTAATATTATAAGTATATTTATATTGTGTTATTGGCGTATTTAAACAAAAACTAAAGTATAGTTTGTGAAATACTAATAATATATATTATTAATAATCTGTAACTTTCAGCGTTTTATTGATCATGTGACGACGGATATAGTTCTTAATTGAAATATAGTTTAAACAAGGAATGGAATCCGTGTTAACTGATTTCTCGATTTAGTACCGTTTGCATTAATAACTCTTAATATATTCATAATGATATAGATATTTATTTCATTACTCACTGGCATTAGAGTTTATTGGTATGTGTCTGTATGCATGTTTATCAAACTATCCAAGTGTTAATCAACTGTATGTATAATGGTGTATTAAAGCACTAAATAGCGTAATCAGTTAACAAGGATTCAACGGCAGGCTCCGGGACTCTTTGGCCCATAGCAGAGTCGGCCCATTAACTTTCTCGGCCCATAACAAAAGTGGCCTACCCAACTTGGTCCATACCGTACCTGGCCCATTACACGCTTGATCCACTATTTATAATAGTAATGTGAATGTAATGGTTTTTCTTCAACGGTAACTCAAACGGCAGGGCAGGCTTTGTATAAACAAATCCTAAAATATTTGACAGAATAACGGAGCCGATGAAAAACTTCAGTCGATGAACCTAGAACTAACACGTGTACGTAAATACGAAATTATCAGAAATAAAAAGTACGGTGATCAGATAAAGGATAAGAAAGTCACGTCAAACACGGCCAATATTGCCGATGAGCTGCTGGAAGTAATTGTCCTACAACGTAAGACGCATTAAGCGATATTTTTGTTAGGGGTGGGGGTGGTAGGGTGATGATGATGAAATGTTGATGATTATGGCGATTATGATCAGCAAGAGTACGAATTTATATACATATATTATTTTGACTACATGTTGTGCTGGATAAATTTAGATATATTGATTTTACTTGCACCTATGAATCAGTCTAAGCATTATTTGCCCATTTAGATATTTATCGAGCGGTGTAGTTATTTCTCTTCTTCTCTCCTGCCTTTTTTTTAGCTGTTTGTTTTCTGGTCTCGTGCCCTCAGTAGATAGGTCTGTGCGTTCATTTATATTTGTCTATCTGCCTTGCTACATGTCTGTTTGTCTATATATTTATATATCTATATCATACAAAAACATTCCTACCCAAATGCCTCCGTCCTTCTGTCCCTCGTTCTCTAAGATAATGTTCCCCTTTATTTCTCTCTTGTAATGAAGTCTTAGTAGGTTTACATATATGTATATACATATGTATGTATGTATGTATGTATGTATGTATGTATGTATGTATGTATGTATTAACTAAAAGAAGACGTACTTGTTTGTTCAATTGCCATTTTTTCTCTTTTGTTTTGAAGTTTCTTTCTGTGTTTGTATCTATGTATGTATTGCTATGTAAATTGTGTTGTAAAGCACTTTGAGCTTTTTTTTTTAACCGATAATTCCAGTAAATTATATCAATAAAAAGGATTTTTTTTTGTTTTATTTCTTTATATATGTAATGGGAGGGTTTGGGTTGATTCGAAGGTTTGGGGTGGTTTGGGGTGTTTCGATGGACCGATATTAGTGGCCTAATTTCGAACCGGGCCAGCACAGCCCTAAAACTATCGCTGAGTTTGCTTGTATTTTTTTCCCCCTTCTATGATCCCGTCAAACGCCTTTATACAGATACTTACAGAAGATACTATGATTAACAACTCTCTTCGTTTCTTCCCTCCGTTATTCCCTGATATCACACAGAACCGGTTCATAGGTAATATTTTGTACTGCGTGTCTTCAACGTAAAGCAGAACACGAGTTTTGTAACAAGTAACCTGAGTTTGGGGAAAAAAGAAGTCAATTGGAATATGCAGTCCGACTGGTTAATTTTAAAAAGAAAGCAGCTTTACAAGTGAATATGGCTTATTTGCTTTAAAACGGCCCTTAATTTTTCATCAGGATCGTCATTTACATCAAATTGGCAATAGTGGAAGCTAATGATTACGGATGGTCTGATGGTCACAGTCACTGCACGACATGTACTTCCATTACTAAAATGGGCAAATCCACGCCCTTTTCATCAAATATTATCCCCATTAGCAGCAGAGAGGGTGAACAGACCACTTTGCCTGGGACCTTATTTATGAAAAATAAAGCTTCGTACGAAAATGAAATCTCAACGTCAATAACGTTAAACCAGCACCTCTAACTTTGCCTCGTAGGAAACCCTGTTGGGTTAGCTTGCTATGTTACTGCGATGACGATTTTGTATTTCATCGTTACGTGGTCGCGTTTACGTGTTGGTCACTTTTGTTGGTCGCACCCTCTCTGCTGCTGTAATTAAACCATTGCGTTATATTAATAATGATTGGTGAAGCTCACTCAGCAAGATTAGCTCGAGAGCGACTAGAAGCAATTAAGAAATATCTACCTGTCCGTGATTCTGTCAGACAACAATTACAAGAGCGTCAACAAACACACGAAGAATTTACAGAATCCGCAGAACAATTATTTAAACCTATCGCTGAAACTACTAAAGGTATTCTTCCTGTGTTAAAAGAAACGGCGAAACAAACTGAAACAAATAGCGGAGCGAACTAAAAAAACGAAAAAAATTCTACGAGAACTTCCCGCCGAAATAGCTGCGGCTCAGTCAACTCAAGAAACAGATCAAGCAGAAGATGATACTCAACAAGAATTAGAAGGAGCCCAAGCTAAAATTAAATTATCTGATAAATTTAATGAGGTTTTCGTTGACAGCATTGCAAAGTTTAATATAAAAAAATTAGCTGAAACTGCTTTTTTATCTTATGATGAACGAAAAAGATTTTTAAAACCTGAATATGCTGATGATAATATAAGTCGCGAGCAATGGTACAAATGGATTTTTCGTTTACGTTTTAATGTTGATCAAGCTCGAAGTAGCGACAAAAGATATGTTACTTACAATACAGCTATACAAAATATGACATTGGTTTTTCAGGAAATGCAAGAAGAAGATGAAGAAGAAGAAGAACAAAAAGAAACTTCAATGATTAGATATTTTAAACCTGATGTCGTTGACGATATCAAAAAATCATCCCGTGCAATACTTATTGCATCAAAACATGATGAAAGAGATAAATATTTAAAACCTGAGTATATTAACGATTTTGATAAATTTGATGATTGGGTCTCTGTTATATATCTCGTTTCTGAAAACCAAGAAATGATAGAAGATGTCAATGATTTTAATAAGTTCAAGCAAAATGTAATAAAAATAATGAAACTAAGAAAACTTAAGGAGGAAGGACCTAGCGAACCAACTCCATCTAGTGAACCAGCTCAACCTCAAGGTCTCATTGGTCGTGCTACATCTTATTTTAAAAGCAAAACTGGAAGTGGTCTCACTCGAGAAAGTAAAACTTTCGTTAGTTGTCCCGACAGCGTCATCCCTGACGTAGATAGATTAGAAACTCTCGTCAGTGGAAAACGAGCTGGTAATAATTCTCGCGAAATTATTAACGAAATCACATCTATTTGTCAACGATTATTTACCGGTGGCATCATGGACGCTAACGTGTATCGGTCTCTCATCGATGAAATTACTGATGATTATCAAAGCGACTGAATGTCACTGATTAAACAGTTAGATATAATTATTATAATAGATGATCATACACGCTAATCAACGTAGACCAATCATGGTCAGGGTGGTAAATAGTCGATTACCTGTATATGAGACATTTTACGGAGATGGACTCGGTGATGTTGTTAGGGGTTTATTTTCGAGAATCGCCCCAAAAGCAGCACCGATTGCAAAGCAATTAGGCATGAAAGCCATTGATGTTATTCGTGAAAAAGGTATTAACGTTGTCGGTGATGCCGTCGGGAAAGCATTTTCTGCGATCAAGGATAGACTAGCGCGATTAGTACGTAGAGTGCAGAGCACTCCACCGCAGAGTCCGTCGCGAGCAAAACTGGCCAGCACCACAGAGACGCCTGCGCGTATTAGTAAAATAATAAATTACGCCGCAAACGAGAAACTAGCAGCGATGGTTTTACCGTCAACTACCGACGAGGAAAAAAATATAGCAGCAAGTTTGATAGCGGGGAGTGGTCTTCGTATTAGACGATGATGAATAACATAACATGTTTAAACGCGAATCTGATCCCACATTTGATATGGAGGCGTCAATTCTCAAAGATGAATCTAAACGTGATTTTGAATTTTATTCTTACGATGCGCGAATGCCAGATCAGCGTGGACGAATTGAATTACAGGTTCAAGATACGAGTAGATATTTCTATCCCGCGGAGGCATTTATCGAAGTTGAAGGTAAAATCGTAAAAGCGGATAATACCGAATACGACAACGATGTTGGTTTTGGTTTTGTCAACAACGGTATCATGGCGTTGTTTGACAGCGCCACGTACGCCATAGACGGAAGAAACATTGAATCCATTCAAAAAGATGTTGACGTTGCCACGACAATACTTGGCCTTGCGCGATACAGCGATGATTATTCAAGATCAGCCGGCCCATCCATGATGTTTTTCAAAGATACTTCTGATCATCCGACCCACAAAAATGTGACCATCGGCAACGTAAGAAATGCCGCAGGAACCGCAGAAACTCTCGCAGTAATATCCATGAACGCCAATTTTAACCTTGGATTCGCATCGCGGAAAGCAGTGCTCAAGGACAGAATGTTTTCTTGCGCGATTAGGTTGTCACGCATCTTTGGATTTTGTAGGGGCGTCAGAAAGGTCATTTTCGGAGCCAAACATACAGTTGTACTTGTACGAAAAGCCACCGACGATGATGCATTATGGCACGTTGAAGGAGCTGACGCAGGTGCAACTGCGGCACTTCATGGAAAAGTAATATTAACAAAACTTTTATTGTGGATGCCAGTAATGACTCCCGCGATGACCGTCGAAGATCGGTTACTCACTTTTATGAGCGGCGGCGGTAAATCAATGTTGTCATGGTTGACGACGACCACGGATGCCATCCAAAGTGCCGTCAATGGTTTATTTACGTGGCAAATAGCATCACAACAGGTGATATTTGACAAACTCGGCGTCAGTGAGGTGTCGCTGGGAATAAATGGACATCAAGAACCCTCCGAGAATATTTTGTTGAATTTTGAGCTAAATCATGTCGCACGCGCGTGTCATCGATTGATGTCGTTTATGGGGAGTGATCAAAATGTTGATACTGGTTTACAAATATCGCAGCTAGATTTTATAACGTTATATCCAATTTATTATTTTTCACTGGAGCATTTGGATTTGTTTAGACAGTCCGTCGTTGACATACATTTTCGAGGTCGCATTAACAGAAATATCGTAGATATACCCACGTACTGAGCAATCGCCGTTATATTATCCGATAAAGCAATGCTCCTTGAAGGTGTTAGTGGTCGCATGAGAGTCGTTGATGCTCCCGTACAGAATACGCAAACGCTGATTTAAATCAGTATTTAGAAATCAAATATATATCATAAATGTCATATCATCATGTTAGTGTCAGTCTGACCCCGGGTCAGATTAAGCGATTACAATCACCGTTAGCATCACGATGCGGAACAAAAATATCATTAAAACACGATCAAACGTCCGGTGCAAATAAATTATCGTTGACCGAACGTCAATTTAAAAAATTTAACGAAGCTAAACACGCCAGCAAAGGAATACGATTAAATCTTTCCGTGGGCGCCATCAAGGATTCAATTAAAACCGGTGGAATATTTCCGTTTCTCGCAGAGTTACTCGCGTTGATAGCGGCGGCGGCCCCTACGGTCGCAAAACAGCCACTTTAGGTACTGTTGGAGCTGCCGCGGGAAGGTTATTTAATAAAGTGACAGGTAGATCCGTATTAAAAAAAAGACGACGACGAGTCGGACGCGGATTAAGACTTCCAAAATCTCGACCTCACGTTGGTCGCGGATTAAGAATTCCAGGGTCTCAACGATGACGTCGTCAACGATAGTTCCACTATCGAATTTTGATTTACTCGATGCTGCTGCGCGATTGCATATAAAGAATTTTATAGGTGTTTTTATGCGTGATCAATTACCAAAAATCCAAATCTGTCAGAAACGGGTATTATTAATCTCGATCAAAGCTCTGGTCGTTGCACTCATTGGGTTGCATATGTAATTGATCCACGTGGAATTGTTTATTTTGATTCGTATGGGTTGGCGCCACCTGTAGAATTTATGAAATATATTTCACCAGTACGGAACGTACCAGTGTGGTATTCAACGTTACCCACGCAAACCATGTTTGATCCGCCAATATGTGGCCGTGAAGTATTATCGGTTCTTGATGCAATATCAAGATCGACAACACCACCTCATAAAGCTGTACACGAATATACTATTGAACGACAACGACAGTAAATATAATGGTTGATATTTATGGAAGATCTTCTACGAGCACTAGTGCTCGTGCTCGCACCAGCAAGAACAAAGAAGATATCGATTTATCAAAATACGCCACCAAAGACGATCTTACCGATATCATGAATTTTTCTGGAGTTGACCGAGATGAAGTTGTTATTTTTCAGGATAAATTCGGTGTCTTAAGGACGAGTAATATCAAGTGGATCGATATAATTCGTAGAGTTCTTGGTGCCACCACGAATAATATTCCAATATTTACTGACGGTGGTAGAATCAGAGACTCAAATGTATCAATCGCAACTATCAGAGATGAAATTAAGAAAAGTGTCGCTGATCGTTTAAAATCCGCCGGTGATACAATGACAGGTAAACTTAACATAAATGGAAATAAAATCGTTGCTTTAAGAGAACCAGCAGGTGATGAAGATGCCGCAACAAAGAAATATGTGGATGATAAAAATATTCCTACCGATGATAAAGTAAATACACTTCGAGCCGAGTATGACGTTCATGTAAATATGTTTACAAATACTCGTAGAAATTTTCAAAAACTTAATAAAACCGCTGAAGAATTCTTTGTAAGTCCACCAACCGTTGATATTAAACTCACCGACATTGATACAAAACTCAAGGATATTGTCAGTGGAATTCCTAATATCAATGAAAAAATGAGTCTGATTAAAATTCCACACAAACAAATTAGCAACATCACGTACACGGTGGCATCTGGGGCATCAACGTGGATACCGCGCGATAACACTCTCGAACATACCGCAGAAGTAACTGGGTTATACAGGCTGTCCATGTATGGTTTTGAAATTACTGCGGCCACTTCATCATCGCCGTGTATATCATAATCCTCTACTGGTGATGCTAACCAAGGACACCAAAGAAACATTTACGTTGATATCAACGGAAATACCCCCGAGACGTTACTGGTGGTGTCTGGAATTTATCACTGTCTTAGACAACAACAACTAAAGTATAATGATAGACGCTGGCTCTGATTGCGCTCACAGATACAGATGCGATCAAGTAATAACATGGCAGAATAAATTAAAAACCATCATCGATAATTATACAGCAAAAAATAAAGAAATATCGTAGACGTGCAACCGTCGTTGATATCACGGTTTATTCGGTTTCTACGCTAGTTGCTGGAACCGGCTTAGTATTATCAACGCTGACGATGACGGCGCCGATCGTTGTAACAATCATTGTTTCATCGTCAACGTCGATCGCTGGAATATTTAATATTATCGCGAAAAAGATAAATATGTGCACGAATGAAAAATTGAACGAGTATACGATGAAATTACATACTGCAACGACCGCATACTCTAAATTGTCATCGTTGATTTCTTTGTCACTTAATGATGGAATAATATTCGATGAAGAATTCAGTATCGCAATAAAGATCTACAATGAAGTATTCGACGACAACGTCGTTGATGATGTCGTGGTCGGTGATTTAAAACAATAATAGTATAATAATGACATCGTTCGATCAGCGATCACATGAATTATTACAACAGATAGTCACTAATATTGCTCCGTTAAGAAACACAATGATATCAGCGAATTCAACTTCCCCTGAATTCAGTATTAATTTTCCAACTGCAATACCAGCTTCCGAGATAGGTCTGGCGCAATTACGGGTTTATTATAGTTGGCCAAATATTAGGTCAAAATCGTTTGGTGGACTACAACCGAATAATTCATTAGTATTTGCAAATAAAAATAAACCTGATGGAACTCCTGATTGGCAAGTAGTCAGTGTACCCACGGGTACTTATCAAATAGAACAGATCAATGAAGAATTCCAACGCAGAATTAAATCCATCACAGGAAAAGAATCAAAGATTGCCAGAACCGTTCACGAACCAACGTTGTCGTCGGCGATTGAAATATTATCACCGGACTACTCCGTTGACATATATCAGTCGTCGGTGAGAACCTTGCTGGGATGGCCTGATGTTGAACCTCGTTATGAAGGTTCGCCAGAACAACACTTGGAAGAGTTTTCAACGACGGAAAATTATTTAGTAAAAATACCCGAATACAGAAAAAATTACCCATGGACCGATAATAGATTTTTCCTTGATCATGATGATGTACTTATACTATCGCCGAAAATTTTTCATTTAACATATCAAAGTCAATCAAAGCCTGATGAATATGATAGATATGAAGTATATTCTGTTTAGGAAAACATCGATAAATATTTTGATCCAATCACAGACGAATTTAATAGAATACATGAATACACGAAAAATCTCATCATTGATTTAATAACAAATTACAACGATGATGTAAAAAAAAATATCGTTGATATGATTAAATATCTAAACGCGATAATATTTGATTATAAGCGTATGTATGATGTGGTTAGTAGAAATTCTTTATTTATTTTCAGAGAATTTGCGAAACAAAATAAAATTTATAGACTTAATGAAAATCACACTAAAAATTATCAACGTAAAGTTAGACCAGATGCTATAAAAATTGAACTCGATATTGAAAATTTATTTCCAAAAATCCTCGACGCGCGGAAAAAAATAACCCCACCGGCAAGTATTCTCAAATTTGATAACGATCCGTATTCGGGTGGTCGTCATGTCGACCCGGGCATCGTTAATATCACATCAACGATCGCTGTCAATCTAGTATGTGACGTCGTCGACGGCAGTTATCAAGTGGACACTGATAAATCCAATCAGGCCCAACAAGGATACATTCTCTACTCGTTTACTCCTCAAGTTCCTCCAGGTTAGTTGATTGTATCAGAACCAATCAACGTTGTTTATCTGCGATGTCATAGTCGTCTCTTATCACGCATACATTTCAAACTTACTGACCAATCTGGCCACTTGCTCGATCTTAGATCGGAGTCTCTGAATATAAACCTTTATGTGCGTTCGTAGAACGTCGCGCTCGTGAGCGTCATCTTAAGATCTTACGTTCGTAATGACTGCGTCATCAACGTCATCGTAGTCCGTGGTTACATCACGGCGGAAAACACCAAGCAAAAAAAAAATATTTCATTGGCGACTGTCATTGTTGGCAAAAGTATACATTTTTTATATAATATATAATAATTGTACACTTCCATCAGGTTTCAACAATAATTATTTTTTTACGGTTTAAAATCAGCTGGGACAACTTTACAAGTGGGTATTCTAGCTTCGTCGTCGTTGTCACTGGTGACACAGTCACTGGTGACACAGTCACTACAGTCACACTCGACGTCTTTATCTTTAGCCAGTAATTCTTCCGCATCTTTGTCCATCAACTCCGTCATCGCCATGATATCTTTCAGTTGTTTTATACGAGCATGCACGAGTCTTTCCGTTTCGTATTCGTGAGATAATTCTAACCTAACCTGCTCGATGGCCCGTGATAACGGCACAAATAATTTCACCTGCGTATCCGTGATTGCTGCCAGCGATCGTAACATTGCCTGTTGGATCAACTTTATGAATCTATAATCGGAGGGCAAGGTATATCTATTTTCTGATCTCCGAAATTGTAATGATTCAAAATCGCTCATTATTTTTTCAGGATCAAGCTGGTCAGATATTTTTACGCCGTTGTTTTGTAATTTCTTAATAGCAAAAATAATTGATGTGATGTTTTCGTGATTCATTATTTTATATATTATAAATTATTTGTTTAAATAAAAATATATTTCTGAATAAATATATTTTTGAATTAATGTGAATAAAAAATATTTCTGAATTAATCAGAATAAAAAAGCAAAAGGAAGTACCTGCCGAGCAGGTTGATGACGTCGGATATGTAATTGTTGGATTGCGGGGTAATAAAAACACCCCCCTAAGTGAACCCCGGCGCTTTGAGGTTCAGGGGTGCCAGGCGAGTTATACACCTGGAATTAGTTGTGTTTTTTTTTACAATCTCATATCTCGTCATCAACTGCCCACAGGCGTCCCCCAATTATAATAGCATCTATCGCCGAATGCAAGATAATATACCTTTAGCATTTTTGGAGACTCGAACACGCAGAGAATATACACTAGTGGATCCGCACGCAAACGCCTTAACCACACGGCTATCGGAGTTCTTATGAATATACAGTTAAATTTAAGTATATAACTACTCGCACTGCCTCACAGTCATGGACGGCAAATCTCTGCACCAAAAGAATAGTCTGATTCTGAATAAATTCTGTAATTTTATATATTTCTTCCGTTTCTGTCTTGTTAAAACACTGCATTTTCAACTGTAACACTGTTACGGACCAGAACTGTGTTAGTAAATGCGTTGGATCGATATTATTCTGGTATATTCCGCCTACTGCAGAACTGCGTAGATTCATTTAGTATAGTAACACATGTCGTCTGCTGCGATCGATATGTGTACAATGATATAATATCACAGTTTAGGTTTTTATGTTTGTTTGAGGATATATTTTCTGTAATATAGTTGAGCTGTTTGGACTGGAGAGATATTTAAGTATTACGATTAGACTGTAGTACAATAACTGCTCAATTACTCTATCAACGATGACGGATTCTTATCACTGAATATGTATAGACAATAACAAAAAAGGGAGACAACTACTTGACTGTTCTATCAGCGATGACGGATTTATCTCGTTTCATTGTATATATAACGTGATTCTTTGATCGTATTTAACTGAATATGCTGATTTTCTTGAATTATCCGCCACAAATTGTATCGCACGCGAGTGAATACCAAAATATTTACCAGCCGCATACATGGATGGGAAAATTCTCTCTTCACCTGTCTCTGTATTTGTAGATATAACCGACCTCTTTTCAAACATTTTACATTTTCCAGTATTTCCAAGTGTAGTATTCTGACTTCTGTGTAACAACTTCAAGATTACATAAAGAGTTATTTTCTTTATTACCGTCAATATGATTAAGTACAAATCCGTCTTTGATGACCCCATGAAAACATTCGAACACGAACCTATGTGAGTGATATCTTTTTTTCCAGCATTAAATGTAAAATAACCAGCATTATCAATAGTACCAACTGGTTTTTTTTGTTGACAGTGTCTAATGACACCATCACGAGATGCTTCATAATTCTTGATGATGGGATGTTTCACAAATTCATTTTGCTCCATTTATATATATAATATTATTTGTCTAAATGATAATTTTGAAATCTGGCCAGATAGTCTTCAGCAGTTTTTAACGGTGATTCACCTGACAACTTCTTATCATAATATCGTTTCAACTCTCTGTATCTTTTACCACCACATGCTACACACAACTGGGTTTCTCCTCTGACTCCAACACCGCATCATAAACACGGTTTTGGTCCTAGACTACCTCTTCGGAAACTTTGTATATATTGGCCACAAAATTCATTTACGCATGATTTATTACAAGGAGTTGAAAATCCAATCATAAGCCATCCACATCGGTTGTTTGTTTGAATCATTATATATATAATTAAAGCTTAATTAAACATATATATTTGTCTTAAATATAGTATGAAGGAAATTGAGAGATTTTCCACAATTGAACCTTCCACCGCATGATTTGATCTTGACAAATTACCAAAATCTAAATTTAATTTTTCGATGCAAGATCTGGCTTTGATAAATAGCGATATAACCGATCGTATCCGTGAAGGTAAAAAAGAATTTTGCAACGATAGTGCGGCTGATACTTGGTCGACATTCAGGATCATGAACGACACCAGCGGTGTTATTGTCGATTCTAGAATGAGTGACGAACGAGGTAAAAATATTATTAACTATCTCGACAATCAGCGATATATTAGTTTAGTAAAATTTATTGTGCAGACAGATGATGACACTTGGATTATTCGTGATAAATGTGAACCTATACGGCTTCATACGCAATACGCGGAAACGGTTTAACAGATCTAAGACATATAAAAATGGATGAGTGTGCAGAAACAGTTAATGATGCCGGAGCATCTATCAGTGACGTTGCTAAGCTAGAAAAGAAATTGAGATTTCCAATAACAGTAAAAACACTAACCGGAAAAATTTTGTACGAACCAAAATGTATAAAAAATGGAAACCCTATAACAATCATTGATCATAAGGCACATGCATGGACTGATGCTGTAACAATATTTCCACGAGATAGGACAGTTAAATTGTATGACGATTATATGTTCAATGCTATCAGTGATATCAGTAAGAGCGACCCTGTATCTGTTTGGTTATTTCAGAGTTCAGAATTTGCATATTACGATCAGTTTGTAAAACCTAATGGAGAGATTTACCGTAGATAATCTCTCCATGAAGAAATGGAGAATCTTGCAAAACGCCTTTGGTGTGAATATAATTCTGAAGTTGAGCAATTATTGAATAATTGTTTTACAGTCCCATCGGTTGCGGCTCACTTTCCTCGGAAGAAAAATTCATGGTCGCCGACATGATCAGAATTCCTTGAAGATGTCCAGAACAGTTGTATCGAATATGGACATGGCGGATCATGGAATACCCGATACGATCGTCGTAAAGTTATATCCGTTGATATGGTTGCGTGTTATCCTGGAAGTTTTCTTGGATACGGAGACTGTTCTGAATATTTCAAAAGATTCGGACATCCCACACATGAGATGAGAAGAGTTGCGATAAATGGACTGTTACCTGATTTTGATTTAACTGGATTTGCCTGTGTAAAATCATTTAAGTTTCGTAATAATCTTCATCCGATCATTTATGCGTGGTTTGGTAGACATTTCTCAGAAAAATATTGGGTTCCAATAGTGCTATTACGATACATGCTTGATACTGAAATCTTAGTGTCGTTGATGGTCAGTGAAGCAATGATATCATATCATTCGCAGAAACAAGTTTGGTTACCACAACAAAAGAAACATTCACCCCTGACAGAGTCAGGTGAAGATTGGGATAAAATTGATTATGAAAATAAAGTTGCAAAAGATCTTGGTAGGAAAATAATCGGTAAGTTTACTCAAGGCGGTTCGTATGATCATAAAAGACATTGTACAAGATTAATCATGGATGATGATGAGTTGGATTTTATAATTACTGATACAACAAACAAAGGAACATTTATAAGCAGAAACAGTGCTTATTTGTCAGACGGAACCAAACTAGGTACAGTCGTGAGTTATATCGATGGTGAGTCACCGCAATTTACTCATTTAAGATCTTCTATGCTCGCTTACGTTTCTATAAATTTATTATCGATGATAAATTGATTTCCTTCTTACGCTGTCAGAGTTGCTACGGATCCATTTTATATAAATAAAAAATATTTAGATTTGGTAAAACTGTTACTCGGTAGCGGCGAATGGGGGTCATGGCGAATCAAACAAGAAAGTATACTTGACTATTTTGAATCAGCAGATGTTGATATCGCAGAGACATATTACGGTAATGACAATCAAATATCAGTACCAACATCACCATATGTATTTGATCCCGTGTCTAGACATAAAACCATTTATCTCAATGGACCTGGAGGTTCTGGTAAAACAACATGTGCGATTGAATTATTTCGGCAGAGTTCGTCGGACATGATTGTGTTGACACCTACACACACATTAGCAAGAGAAATAAAACAACGAGGAGTAAAATCATGTACATAAAATAGTTTCTTCAGATGGTGTGGAGATATGTGGACACCTGAGCGAATGGGTGAAAAATATATTCCCAAAATCATCATATGGGATGGGATTTGTACAGTATCGTTAGAAACATTAAAAATATTTCTTGATTGGTTATTGACAAAAAATACTGCTGTGATTATGTGCGGCGATCATGGTCAACCACCACCTTTCGTCGGTCAGTCTCCACATGAGTGGTTAAAATCATTTGTGGATTATTATGAAGAAATAAATGATGACTATAGTGCCATTGATGAACCTCTGAAAGAATTTTAAAGATTAATCAGACTACAGCCAGATAAAATACAATGTGAGATAATGCGTGAAATAATTCCAGAAACTCCTGTAAACGATTTTTGGAATTTGTGGAAACCAAATGATTTGATAGTTGCGAGTAGAAAAATAGTTCGTGATGAATTGCAAGAGAAATTATTTCTGTTACACAAGGAAAGATTTTCATCGTTACCT